>VRLP01004720.1:0-45196 GCA_009660295.1 Lophius piscatorius
GGACTAAATGGGACAAACTGTTGAGAAATAATGGCCCGAAAACTTTTCAAGATACATCTCCCCCTAGTGGCAGAAATACACAACTGACCTTTCCCAAAATCAATCCAGTTCTTCCTCACACTGAGGTCTAAGTGGGTACCAAATGTGAAAATTATCCATGAAATGATTTTGAGTTATCGCGTTCACACGAAGGATCTACGGCGGACTCAGCAGACATGACTCCATAATATCCCACGCTATTCGGGAATATAATTCTAAGAAACTTTTTCATAATTTAGCTTAATAATAGGCTTTTATATATCTCAATTCTCTGTACTTAAGGTTTGTATTCTGGAAACAGCTTTCCTGCATTGCCTTAAGATAAAGAACTGGTTTTTCGTATGAATGACTTTTTTTTTTTTGTCATTCTAATGCCATGTTGCCGTGTTCTGTTGCAGAGATCGCTCTGCAGAAGGTGTTTGACTACAGTGAGTATTGGGAAGTAGCCAGAGGTCTGTACGCACCATTCGACTGCACTGCCACCATGAAATCTGGAAACGCCGACGTCTACGAGAACGAGATACCCGGAGGACAGTACACCAACCTCCACTTCCAGGTAGTAAACGACCAGTTTTAACTCAAATACAATAAATAAGCACGTCTCAAAACGGGTTTTGTCCCTCGGACTTATTGAAAATGATGCAACAAGTGCTTTTATGTCACTTTATATATTACTAAAACTCATTCTCACTCTGCTGCTCATATATTCATTACAATCACCTCCAATCAGTAAAAAAGAAATGGAACCTTGAGAACAGATTTTCCTTTTCTTTTTACCAACTGACATGGGAAAGTTTTTCGGATGTGTACAGCTGAAGATCTTAAATTCTGGAGGAAAACAAAATTAAGAAAATAAGGCTGAGATCTTTGCTTGATGAGGTTTTTTTTAACACTAAAGTTTTTGTCAAGATTGTCTGGAACTGCTTGATTTTCTGTTTTATTTCCATTCATTCAAAAAGGAGGAGTCCTGTTAGACGCTGCTCATATAAGCTTTTATTTGTTCCACTGCCGATCTTTGCAGGCTCACAGTATGGGACTGGGGAACAAGTTCAAGGAGGTGAAGAAGGCCTACACTGAAGCCAACAAACTTCTAGGAGACCTCATTAAGGTGAGACATGAGGATTGTTGCCGCGTCTTCATAGGACATAGGACTAGATGGTAATGATCCTTGTTGAAGGCCCGTCCCCAGAGAAAAGGTGTGATGCTATACAAAGTACTAAATACCACGACAGAGACTTTGATCTGTGGAGGAACTGAATTCTTATCGTCAAGTAAGAATGGGACAGAATTCCATAGTCAGACTTTTACTTTCCTATCTGGCCAAACACTGAATATAATAATAATATGAAATAATGTTTAAAGAAAAGTAGACACAGATACTCTCCCTGATACAACCCTCTCTTCATATTTATCCTGTAGGGCTGCAAGTAATAACTATTTTGTTTCTTTATAAACAAATCACACAATCACTAAATGGCTCTTATTTAGCAGTCCGCTTTTTACATTTTATTTACATTTTTCCAAAATGCGGTTATGGACCGGCACAGGAGGTTCACTGGCCTGTGATAGAAAGAAAGATCAAAAGCATTATAATCGATCTGTACAGCAACAAATAACCATATTGTTTTGTTTTTATTCATACTTTACATTCTGACCAAACGTTTCTGGGGTTCTGCCAGTTGCCCTGAAGTAACATTTTCATTTGAGTAGGACAGATGTAGTGAACAGTGATGCAGATGTTCCTTCCTTGTATGGCCGCCTCTGTTAAATCTGGCAGAACCATCAGTGAAGGAGTCTGAGGTGAATTTCCTGAAGGGCACATTAATCACAGTCCAAGAGGGAGATCTCTGCTTCCAGCTCTGGAACTATTTCACTCTGCCCAAACTCATGCTGCCTTTTTGTTTTCCATTACTTTTCATTAATTCCTTTGTTTCCCTCCGTTCATTATTTACCATCACAGCCCAGTAATAGATTCATCCATCTTTCACCGAGTTCGCAAACATTCTGTAATTATTTTTGATCTAGTTTGCATTCTTTCTTTCCGACCGCCGCTCGCTTATTTACCTCACATATCTCCTTTTCCTCGTTCACATTCCATTGTTGCTTTTGCTCGTATTCGTTTCCAAACAACGCTCTTACTCTGCTCTCCCTGCAGACGTGCTACCACCGATCCTCAACCACCTCTTTCCTTCTCTTCGCTTTTCTAAATTCTCTTTGAGTCTGCTTTCCGATATCTCCTCTCCTGTATTTTCTTCCCCCCCTCTGATCTTCGCTTCTATTCCTCCTCCTCCTCCAACCTCCTCCACTCTCTCCTCATACTCTCCACCAATTCAATTAAGACACTTCAGGCTTCACTGCGCAAACCAATGTTTGCCTAATTTGCCAACAGTGTCCTGCTACTGGTCTGCTGGTTTTTGACTCTCACACTGCCGCCTGCTTAATAAGGGAGAGTTCTGGTCAGACAAAGTTCTGGTCAGACACAGACATAAACAGAGACAGTCATTTATACATTCTTTATTTTTAAAAAACAAGAATTGAGGTGTAAAAATGTCTTCAACGTCTACGTCCATGAACTTTCATTCAACTTATTTCAAAATGTCAAAATGTCAAAATTTAAAACAAAACAAAACAAAAGTTGACATTCTTAACATAAGACAAATATATGTTTCTTTAAAACATGTGTGCCACAGTTGTTGGCACCCTTCATTTAAAATTTAGCTGGTGTTGGTGTCGGCGCCATCTGATGGTGGTTAGGGAGACTTTCTGACCCCAAGATTCAACTGACCTCTGACCTCTCTAGCTGTAATCCTAGGAGAGTCTTTATCCAGTCCAACCATCCTCCTCACAGTGTGTGGGGCCAGTTTGCAGACATGTCCTCTTCCAGGTCGATGTCTAACATCTCCAGTCTCTTTAAACTTCTTCATTATTGATCTAACTGTTCAAACTGACATTCTGAACTGCTGAGAGATGTTCTTGTCTCCATTGTCAGATTTGTGCAGCTCTACAACTTTTCTTTGCTCCTCATTGCTGTGTTCTCTGGTCTTCATCATGGTGAAGAACCTCAGAGAGAATCAGGCCTGTGTCACCTCATATTTATACCCCAGTCAAACAGGAAGTACCTGTTCACCACTTCAGAGTTCCTGCTCACACAGGTGAAGACACAAATATAAAAAAAGACTTGATTTATGCTTCAGTTACTTTTAATCACAGGATTGTGGTAAATTAGAGAAAAATGTAATGATTCTGGAGTGTTTTGTAAGACATCTGCTCATAACCGTCTCACACACAAATGCCTCATCTCCTCAGCCCTGAGGAATGATTGCACTTGTCAGAATATTTAATTCCACTTTGCCTTAAAGGTTAAAGAATAAATTACTTATTTTCCGCCAATCATAATTATGAAACACACTAATATCTCTAAATGTTATTTCCAATTAAAATCACACGTTAGCATAAACGTGAGTTGCATTAGTGTGATCTCAGCTTATTAATTACGTTTCATATTGTTTTTATGGGTGCCTAAATTGCAGGAACAACATATATTGTCTCTAAACCAACCTGCTTGATTAAAAAAGGAAATAAAAGCCCAGGCTCATTGGCTCTTTGTTAATTTCAATCAACATCACAAGCTACTCAGGAGACTGAGAGATTTGGCAAATCATTTTATTAAATGCTCATAAGCCAAAATTGCTTCACCACTTAATCTTCATTCCAGATGTACAGTTAGGAGTTAGTTAATTATGAAAGCACTCAGTGTGATTTTACCCAATCAGACAAAATCCATGGACTTGATTCAGAATAGTTAATGTTTTCTGTCCCGTAAAATGAAAAGCATAAAAATATCCTGCCATAAACTACATTTACTTCATAACTTCCCAACCATCAGTCCAGTTGTGTCACAATTTAGCGCCTATGATTTGACACAAGGAAATCTGTCTTGTTTTTTTCCTGAGCGCAGAAAAACTAAATAACTGTATTTATCTCCATTAATTGAGTCAGAATGGGATCTGATCCTAGAGCAGACTGCTGACATAGTGTTGAAACACTATGGACTGTTTGAGATTTTAGATGAGTCACATTTAATGTGAGCAGTTCAATCAGGGGGATTGCTGTTATAACGCAGGGGATTGGGGGCCTCTTCGGGGATATGGCCTTGCCGCCGTGGGACGACAGCGTAGGTCTAGTTTATATTTCTGGTTTGAGGGCAAATTTGCTTAAGCAATGGAAATTTGAGGCAAAAGAGATAGAGGAGGAGTTTGATGCCCCCCTCTCATGTGAGGCTGACATGTAACCTCTCCTCTGACTCCTGGTGATTCTGTACATCCACACACTTCCTAAGATCTCCCACTATACTTTGAAATGTCTCGTTTCTATACCATCAGTAAGTTCAAATCTAACGTAGCAGACTAAATAAAGCAACAAATATTGTTGCAAACCATGAATTCTTTTTTTTTCTCCCAAAAAATAATTGTTGTATTAAACAATTCTGTAAAATTGTAATCGGACAAAATCGGTACCGGTAGTTCGGGTCTTATAAAAAAATTGATAATGGGAGAAGAATGTTAGATTCGGTCCATCCCTCTGCAGTTGTAGCTGTATCGCCCCCTGCTGGTCCGGCATACTCTAACCATAAACAGGAAGAGAATTCTTTTTTGGAAAATCCCTGTGTGCGAGTGGACTCGGCCTCCCATGGTCTCCTCCTGCGAGGCGCCGCTCCTCCTTATAGTTCCTCTGGGGCAGCAGATGTCTAATGCTCCTCGTCTCCACTCAACTCGCTCGGTTTGTCCAAGTCTTCCTCTTTTACTCGTCCTGCCTCTCTCATTATCCTGTTTGCTGTGCCGCCCTGCTCATTCTTCAGTCCAGGTGGATAACACACACACTCACACACTCACACACACAGACACACACAAAACCACCTTTCCTCTTTTCCATTAGTCTTCTTTCATGTACCCTTAATCTTCTATCAGTTCTACACTCCTCTCCCTCAGTCTCTTGTTATCACTCCTCTGTCCTGTCTCCTCCTTCTGACAGCTTCCATTCTTCACTCGCTGGCAGATCTGTTTGCTAGAAGTGTGTGTCGGATGTGTGTGTGTCGGATGTGTATGTTTGTGTGTCGGAAGTGTGTGTGTGTCGGGTTTCTGTGTGTGTGTGTGTCGGGTTTTTGTGTGTGTGTGTGTCGGAAGTGTGTGTTTGTGTGTGTGTGTGTGTGTGTGTGCGCCTCCCTTCTCTTCGTTGGCAAATGAACACACGCTGTTCTGAACGATGTAATCTTTTGTCCTTTAGGGGACGTCAGGTTTGGATAGAGTTGCATTTCCAAACAAATTTGAGCCAAGCACACAGATGGGGCGACACATGCAGGCAGACAAGATCACACTCCCCACATTACCAGCATTCTGCTGTGAGTTCCGGCGAGACACGCAGCACTGCTCAGTGAGAACTGAGCATTAGCCCAAGTGAGACAGATGTTCCGGCAGCAGAGGAGCAACGAGAGCGAAGACGAACACGGAGGTCTGGTATAAATGGAAGGAGCTGCTCAGAGTGCAGAGCTGGAGGAGGGCGACTCGGGTGGAATGGGTCTACTGCCTCAAGTGTTGATAACATGAGCGTGGATAAGAATCTGCGTAAGGTTAAAGATGAGTTTAAGTGATGTGAGGAGAGAGAGGGGCAAAGATTAGAGAGTTGAACGCCGCTGCTGCATGCTCCAGGGAATAAACAACACCACTGAGTACAGAAATATCGTATCCAGTTATGAATCCACCACACTGATTATTTTTTTGACACAGCGTATTTATAACTTTGCATTATTATTAAGAAGTAGATATTCATTTTTCAGCTACTCTCCAGGATTTTGGTTCCCAAAATGGTGCGTTGTATAAAGGAGGGCCCAACTATAAATCAAGCTAATATCACTCCTTCTCCCGCCCAAGCACCGGTTCTTTCGCCACAGGAGTCCCCATCAGATCTGGGGCTCGTTTTGGGGGGAACCAATCAGCATCTCCTAGTTGGTCATTGTCAGGCTTTCACACAGTCGGGGCAGAGCCACGAGCCACGAGCCGATTCCCTGACGACAGCGCAATATTTCACATGGCGTCTGTGAGAGTGTCTGCTGAGTTGCCATGGCAACATAGCAGCAAGTAGTCAAATATAAGTATGTGCAATTTGTAGTGAGTAGAAACTCCTCAGCAAGGACGAAAAAAGGTTCCAGTTCCAATTTCTTTCACCTTTTTTAAATTTTATTTTTTTGAGGTTTCGGCACGCAGGAATGGGAAAAATTCCCAGGCAGCTCCTCACTGACTGGCTGGCATGTTGTTGTTGAAAATTATCACTGGTCACAACAAGCCACTGTGTCTGACGGGCCGCACAGTGTGAGCAAACAAGTGGCAAGCTTTTGCAGAATATTTATTCACACCGTAAAAGTTGGAATCAAAGAACAACATAGCTAAGATCGTAGGCCGGCTTCAGCAGTCCGACCACTTCAACCGAGACAGCGCTCCCAGGACAGGTGTCGGAGCGCCGCTAGGGAGGAGGATGTCATCGACACTCGTCTTCGCTTGCCGCCATCAAAAACCTACCCCAGATGAGCAGAAAGAAATGAAATTGAAGCATCAGAAATGAATTTAAGTAAATAGATGACTTTCCAGAGTATCTTGTTGCTTCTGGAGGTCAAACTTTTCCTCATTCACTCAAACATCTCAATCTTCAAGACAGTTTGGCAAGGGCCTTCTTTTTTTTTGTTCATACACAGTGGATTTTTTGTTCTCAGAAATGAATAATAGCGACTTCCACTTTAGGACCAATGACCAAATGTTTGTTTTTTTCCCCGTAGTGAGGATTACAGCCTCAGGTGCTGCTGGCATTGCTGTGGGCTATTTTTCTGCAGTCAGTTATAAAATGTGTTCAACAAAACCTGACTCTCTTTTTAGAGTGAAGTTTTGTTCTGGATGGTATGGTTAGTTTTAATAATATTTTCTTATTTTTTGTTCTTTTTTGTCCAAATGTATTTGACTATGTATTCCAGCTGATATTCTCATCAGGTTCTTACCTCTGCTGAGGAGGTTAGGATTTTTACCTTTGGTTTTCTGTTTGTTAGTAAGCTAACAGCAGGTTTGTGAGAACATTCATTTATGTAAGTAGAATAGTTATCTTTGATATCTTGTTAGTCTTCAGGGCAAAGCCTGAATGTCTTGTCATCAGAGTTTCTGTCATCTCTACTCGCGTCCTGCTGAGAAGGGGTGTCAGTTGTTGATCGCCGTCATATCTTGGGATTCATTAGAGTCATCTGGGCTCATGCTTTCGCAAACTTGAACTCTTCCTTGAGGATCAGTTTAAAGACGCCATCTCCATAATGCCCTGTCGTGAAAAGCTTCCATGAAACGCCAAGCCATTTCCTGATGTTGGCTGGAGTTTCCTATTCCCAGTATGTCATGGATGATATTGGGACTTCATAAATATAAAATGCCACATTATGTGGGGGAGTAACCCAAACTCTCAGCACCAGGTCTTTAATACTCCTGATCTGTAGAATGAATTTAACACTTGTTCAGAGGTCCAATAGTCTCAATCAGTCCAGCTGACAAAAACAAATCACATTAGTACTTTTCACTGCCGGTCATAAATTATCAAGGATAGGTGTTATGAAGAGATATAGCTACTAAATAGGTCATTTAAAAAAACCTTTTCTTCTCTTGTCTGTTCGACTCAAGGTGATCAGTTAAGAGTCCGAGCCTCACAGAGGAAGAGAAGACACCGGCACCAGGTTGTTGCTCGCCTTAAACCTTGTCTGAATGTATAGAAACGCTAATACATCATATACAGCTCACGCTGTTGGAAACCAGATTTCTTATTTGAGACTGCGGGAGAAAGTTGAAGGTGTGTAATTCATCGCCTCAGATTGATAATGAGAGTAACACTCTCAATGTTACTGGGATGGAGGAAAGAGAATTAGCAGAAGGATGGAAGGGAGGATGGATGGGCTCAGGAGGGATGGGATTCATGAGGGGAGACTCTTGGCTTTTAGCGAGGAGACAGAAGGTGAGGTATTTAAGTGAGTAAGAAGGATGTTTCAGGAAGACGAAAAATGAAGCGAAGAGAAACAATCCTTAACTTTGCAGTGAAAAAAAAAAAGTGCACTCTGGAGACGGAGAGATTGAATAAAACAATAGAAGGACAAGGAAAGGGATGAGGGTGGATAAGAAATTCGCTCTTGTGCTGCTTTTGTGGATTCTTTAGATGGATGGAGGAACTCAGCAGTGAGCTTTGTTCCACAGCTACACCAAGTTAATGGCCCCTCCAGGCAGCTCAGCCCATTCTCGTCTTTCTGTAAACAGTTATTCTCTCAGAGCAGCGTATCATTATCCCATCTATTCACAAACCCAATCAAGCTGAGCTCTAGGTGTGACAGCAGGAAAATTGTGGAGGCAAGTTTTGTTTGTTGCAAAGAGCAGGAAGCGTTCCTGTCTTTTATGTTGCTGTGAAAATGACGGCGTGTTTGAAGACTTAATGCTCAGTTTTCTGAAGAGATAAGCTGCCATTGAAAGAAGAATAATTGCAGTAACAGTTTACAAATGTGTAGTCCTAAAAAAACAGAATATAAGGCTTTTCTCTCTTTCATGATAAGTGGACGGTACAATTTCAGGTTCCTCAGAGGAAAATCAGAGTGAATTCCTCTATATCCAGGAAAAGGGAATGTTTTGAAATTGCCATTGTCTCTTTTTTTTTTTCTGTCGACAGAGTATTCTTGTTAACGAGATAACGCAAAAACGATTTCTTGGATCATTTTCAGTTTTTTCAAATCAACTCGAGGAGATCTATCTTGTATTTATTATATTTTACTCTAAAGGGATAAATTTTAATCACCCAAGAAAGCTTTCTTTTTTCTTTTTTACAAAAAAATACTATTTTTTGGACATGATTTAACTTCACATTTAAGTGAGTTCCATCAACGGACTCATTATACGACAGCGTAGGCCTTGTTTTATAACAGCAGAAAAGCAATGATGGCGAAACCAGTAGCCCTTAGGCCCCGCCTACGTTTGGACATCATACATATGAAAGTAATTAAATTACTTAACAACATGTATCACACACTCTGCACTAGTTTACCCGCTCATGATGGTTACTACGTCCCAAGTGTCTGTAAACCGTAGGTCAATATGACGCTGCTACTTTAGCTTTAGGATGGGTTTCAGCTGAACACGGATCTTCCAGCACAATTTTCTTCTTTCACCACATGTAGGAATTTGGTCGTCCTTACACCAAAACACACACTCGCACAAGATTCTATGAATGTGGGGTGGCTTTTTGAGCTCAGCTAGCCTCTCAGACAATCAAGCCCCAGGAGGTTTGCGATAATCCCAGAGCAGCGTGTGTGCTTGAGCACATAATTGGATAATTTGGCATTGCATCGCTTGAAAATAACAGTTGAATTCTTTGTTGGACTTTTTCTTTTTCTTTTTAATCCTCTCTCACACTGCGGGTCAAGCTCAGAGACAGCTGGTGACTCCAAAAGTCTGAGAATCGTTTTAATTTCTGAATTTTCAGACGTACGCCTGTTGCCTCTATTCACTCTTTGACAGTCTCCAGCAGAACTGAATACAAAAGGGAGCGTCTCTCTAAAGAGTGTGTTTATGGGTCACATAAATTCACCAGCGTCTCTCTTTAACGGTTGAAATATCAAATAGGAGTGAACAGGAAGCCTTAAATCTCCGTCTCCATTCATTTCAATAGAAGACTAATGTGTTGCATTGATATTTGCATTAGTGTCCTGATTGCAGTCAGAAAGCCTACTTATCACCATTATGCTAAAAAGGAACCAACATTACTGTAATGATGTGTCATAAATAATGAAAGAATTAATGCATGCGATTTTAATGACTGCTTCCCTCGATCAGCCTCCTCCCTTGATTTTCAGGTTGAGCCTTTTTTTTCCTTCTTTTCTTCCACAGATAAAACTCTAGTAGTTTAGTCCGTGGCTGACAAATGGAATGATTAAAGAGACCGCACCGATGTAAACATCTTATCTTTTCCTCTTCTCTCTCTCCCTGCTCTTGTCTCTGGGTCACTCAGTACTTAATCTTCATAGATAGCGTCTTCATTAAAACAAAGACTGTTGCTTTTCCTTCTGAAGAAATCCTTCATTCCACTGACAGGGAACCACACAGACTTCATGGAGAAGAAGGTTTTAGCCTGACACACAGCTGCTGCCTGCATCCACCTTCTGCACTGAAAATGAATGCTCTAAAACTGCACCAGACCCAAGGCTGGACTAAAACTGCAAGATTACCCCGTATGAAAACTGTAATATTACCCTCAATAGATCCTCCTTGTGGGTTTTACTCGCGGTACTCAGATTAAAAGGTCAGGAGAAATAATAGCATCCCTCCTCGTAGCTGAGATACCATCTCTGTGCAGACGCTGGTGAAATAGGAACGAGGGCAAACCTGCGCTGGTATGAGCTCCTCTCCTCATTCACCGATGGTTCGCTCGCACAAAACGGATGAAGATGAAAATCTAACATTGGCAGGAGAACCGGAGTTTGATACTCAGACGTGTTTCTTCTTCTCTCATAGGTGACTCCTTCCTCCAAGATCGTGGGTGACCTGGCCCAGTTCATGGTGCAGAACAAACTGACCAGAGCAGAAGTAGAGGAGAGGGCAGATGAGCTGTCCTTCCCCCTCTCTGTGGTGGAGTTCTTGCAGGGATACATCGGGATTCCACACGGAGGATTCCCCGAGCCCTTCAGATCAAAGGTATGTTCTCCAGACACACAAACAAGCCTTTTCTTTTCCTCCTCAGTTTCTCACATGGATTACATCATCATCATTTCCTGTCAGGTTCTCCTCAATATTAAGATTCAATGACGTTTATGAATAATCTATGATTAGTGTAGCGCCTACATCTACTAAAGTAAATGTCAGGGTTCAGGGCCTTTCACACCAGCCTCATTTGCTCCAGACTTCTCAGTTTGATCCAAATAGCCGGACTTTGTCCCCGAGAAAAAATCTATTCTGAATTTTTTACGGTGTGAAAGCATTCTATTGTAAGGTTTTATATTTTTGGACATCTTGAAGGAAGTTAAAGCTGGCTAACACATCCGGTGGAAAAACAAAAACAAGAAGAAGAAGAAATAAGTTTTAAATTTGTCGCGGCTGCTCATGGCGAGAGGAAGAGACGAGGTATTTGATAGTGATGTCAAATGGATTAATAATGCATTAATCACGTAAAAATGATGAACATTTAATTTCATCCCCAAAATGTTGGGGATATTACGGAACGGTCGTCGTAGCTGCTAACGCCATTCCTTCGCTTTAACACCATAGTTCAAAAACTGTTTCATGGGTGATTTTCAAATTTCATACCCCGAAAAACCTTAGTACGAGGAAGAACTGGATTGATTTTATCTCCAAAAAAAAAAAATTCTCGTCGCCTGCAATTTCCACTTCGGCGTTTCTGTTCAGCCCATTGAGCCCCCCGAAGGAACATCAGAGGAACTCTCGAAACAGAGCCACAACGCCATCCCAAAGAAAGAACAAAACGACGAAAGGCAGCAACAGCCACATCGTAGTTTGCTGATTGCTATTGCTGATCCTTTTTATTTTACTTTAATTCATTTTAAATGCAACAAAACACTTAACGTCACCTAAATGTTATGACATCTAGGATATACAAAGACCTACCTCTGGGTACAATTTCACCGCAGAGGCGCCATGGGAGAGTCGGGGGGGAAAAAAAGCATAGAAATACGCCACGTTCTCCAAAACAGTCCAACTCTAAAGAAGTTACCCCCCCCCACTAACAGATGTTGAGCGTTTCACATGTAGAACCATCGAGCCTGCTGGGGCCTGAAATGTGAATTATTTGGTTTGACAACCTGTCTGCACTTCTGTCAGCGACTGTGGCTCACGATCTAACAGTTTGTGCGTTCTTATGTGAAAACTGTGATAATTAAGGGATAATTAGTTCCCCTTTTGAAACATTGAATAAGGCTGATGTCTTCCTTTTGCCTTGTTAATCATTATTTTTAGCTTTTCACTCTTTTGTTTTAGTTTATTCACCTGTTTGAATATACTTTCCCCTCTCCACCATCTTTGCTCCATATTGTGGATCTTGTTTGTGGACCTTTTTCCCGGGTCTTTTCACAGTAACGCGTTGTGTTTAGATAATGTTTAAATGTTTCCCACCCTTGACAGTCATTTTACAGTTCAGCGCACCGGACCCTCTGTCCCCCAGCTGTCACCACCCAACCTGTCGGGGTTTAACAGTCTGTTTGTTCCCATAGAAATAACAGATGTTCAAGCTTCCTGGTCCCTTATGTTCGCATTAATTCTCAGTGTGGCTATCATTCCAGTGGAGCAGACATACAGGAAGAATCTTCAAAAAGTTCTGGCCATTACCCTTTCATGCGTTTTATAGGCTCTCCAGCTCCTTCTTGTTCTGAGGTCCACGCTTTTGGACTCTCCTCTGCAGCACATCCCACAGATGTTCTGTGGGGTTTAGGTCAGCTGGCTGGGATGGTCATGACAGAACCTTTATTCTGTGACCTCTGAACCATTCTTGGGTTGATGTTGAGGTGATCTTCAGATCATTGTCCTGCTGGAAGGTCCAACCACGACCCACTTTAAGGTTCCTGACAGGCTTTTAGGTCTTCATCCAGTATCTGCTGGTGTTTGATGGAGTCCATGGAACCATGTCTTTAAAAAGATGTCCAGAACCTTTGGAAGAAAAACAGCCCCACAGCATCAGAGATCCACCACCAGACTTCACAGTGGGTATGAGTTTGTTTTTTCTCTATGGCTTTCTTTCTTGCCAGACCACACCCATCTTTGAAGTTTGTTGCCAAAAAGCTCTTCTTTGATCTCAGGTTACCTCTGACCGTGTTCCAGTGAAAGTGACAGCAGAGGCTTTTTCTCTTGCTACCCTGTCAAACGGTTGGTGTCGGCGCCATCTGATGGTGGTTAGGGAGACTTTATGACCCCAAGATTCAACTGACCTCTGTAGCTGTGATCCTTAAAGTCTTTATCCAGTCCAAACATCCTCCTCACAGTTTGTGGGGTCAGTTTACAGACACTTCCTCTTCCAGGCTAATGTCTAACATCTCCAGTCTCTTTAATCTTCTTCATTATTGATTGAACTGCTGAGAGTTCTTGTCTCCATTGCCGGAACAAAAAGATATATATATAGATATAGATATATCTCTCTCTCTATATATATATATATATAGATATAGATATAGATATATCTATATCTATATATCTATATAGATATAGATATATAGATATATCTATATATATATATAGATATATATAGATATATCTCTAGATATATCTATATATAGATATATATATATAGATATATCTCTATAGATATATCTCTATAGATATATCTCTATATATATATATCTCTCTACATATATATATATATATATATATATATATATATATATCTCTATACATATATATATATATATATATATATATATATATAGATATATATATATATAGATATATATATATGTGTCCCTCTGTGCTGTAGCGGAATATGATTTTAGACTGCTAGCAGCATGAAAGTAGTAATGTTTGTTTTATGGACATTTGGAGGCATTCATTAGTTAGCCAGATAATTCCAGCTTTATGTAACACTCTTGCATGCATTATACATGCACTCATATATATTCAGTTATTTGCATGTGTGGGGAAAACCTTTAAAGATTCAAAATGTGGCGTTGCCTGCCCTGCTAGCCACAGGTCATTCTCAGTGATGGCATCACATCGCTATTTGGTTGACCTCATTTTGAGTCACTATTTCTTTATGAAAACTGACGGAATCTGTTCATAGTATGAAAGAGTGGTCAATGCTAACGGTAAGGGGCCACGGATGGAACCCTGGGGGCTTATTTTTTAAGCATGTGAGGACTTACTTAATAGAATTACATAACTTAATACAACCAAAAAAAATAATTCTAATAAGGTTCAAATATATTTTATAAAAACACATGTTACCAAAAGGTTGAGTTTATCTAATTAAATTTACCATATCCATGAAATACAATATTTCATCACGGATAGGTCAGTTTTTTCTTTTGACGGTTTAAATTTTTTTTATAGAATATATCTAGGGTATTAAATTCTTAACTTTATGAATGAAATGAAACATTTTTTTCATAGTTTTTCTTTTCTCACCAATACACAAATGGGTCGGCTGTCTTCAAACCGTTAGGTCTGTGACTATCAGCGTGGCACTGGGCCTCCTCTCAGGACATTTCCACGCGGCACTAACATACACATAGACTCTGAGAGGATATCAAACAGGAATCAGCTAGAAATCTGCCGAACGGACCTGCAGAACTGAAAACATTACGTGGATGAAAGTGTGCAGATAGAGTGCAAACACAGGAGGCGTGTGATTTAATGTGTGTGTAACTCTGCTACACTTACAAATGTGTGAGAACAGGCTTAAACATTACCAATACCACATCGTCGAAACCCATTTTTATTAGCTGTTCTTGTCCGCGGAACATTTCTGCGTCTCCTCAAAGAGCATTAAGAAATGTGTGAAAAACAAACCAAAACCGTGTCCTCCAGGCGATCCGCCTGTGTCCTGACATAATCTCCTCTCCAGACATTATTAGCATTGTCAGATCGATTGTCTCTACAAGTTGTGCCAGACATCCACAACTGTGTGGGCAGATAACAAGCCATATCATCAGACTCATAGCGGCCTCCACTTTCCACAATTATCCACTTTTCTTTTTGTTCTTGGGTTTCTTTTCCTCCTGTTGTAAAAACAACGGTGTCACATGTGCTGCAGTCATCTGTGATCGACTGATGGAAGGAGGGCGTAAGAGTGCAGCATATCGCCTCAGATTTTATACAGAGCCCTCCAGAATTATTGGCACACTTTAAAAAATTAGATGCAAAATGTGTTTGTCTGCAGCCATCAGCTTTAATTACAATTATT
Organism: Lophius piscatorius; assembly: GCA_009660295.1. Lineage (NCBI taxonomy): Eukaryota > Metazoa > Chordata > Actinopteri > Lophiiformes > Lophiidae > Lophius > Lophius piscatorius. The sequence continues at coordinate 14,995 of VRLP01004720.1, forward strand.
CACAACCATTTTACCTGTAACTCAAGCAAGAAAATTGAAAGAAGAATTTTTCTTGACAACATGTGCCAGAACTATTACTTCAGGTTCACCTGTTTGAGTGGGAACTCTGAAGAGGTGCACAATGATTTCTTGTTTAATTGGGGTATAATTATGAGGTGACACAAAAGCAGGGCTGAACAAATCTGGCAATGGAGACAAGAACATTTCCCAACAGTTCAAAACGTCAGTTTGAACAGTTAGATCAATAATGAAGAAGTTTAAAGAGACTGGAGATGTTAGACATCTGCCTGGAAGAGGACGTGTCTGCAAACTGACCCCACACACAGTGAGGAGGATGGTTCTACTGGCTAAAGACTCTCCAAGGCTGGAGAGGTCAGAGGTCAGTCCAATCTTGGGGTCAGAAAGTCTCCCTCACCACCATCAGATGGCGCCAACACCAACACCAACTGTTTGGGAGGGTAGCAAGAAAAAAAGCCTCTGCTGTCGTCCACACACAAGCTAACGCTGCTACAGTTGGACAAACACCACGGGGACTTTCACTGGAACAAGGTCAGAGGTCATATGAGACCAAAGTAGAGCTTTTTGGTTACAAACATCTAAGATGGGTGTGGCCTAGCAAGAAGGAGAGCCATAGAGAAAAAGCCCTCATACCCACTGTGAAGTGTGGTGGTGGACCTCTGATGCTGTGGGGCTGTTTTTCTTCCAAAGGTTCTGGACATCTTGTTAAAGACATGGTTCCATGAACTCCATCAAACTCCAGCAGATACTGGATGAAGACCTAAAATCCTGTCAGGAACCTTAAAGTGGGTCATGGTTGGACCTTCCAGCAGGACAATGATCTGAAGATCACCTCAACATCAACCCAAGAATGGTTCAGAGTTCACAGAATAAAGGTTCTGCCATGACCATCCCAGTCACCTGACCCAAACCCACCAGAACATCTGTGGGATGTGCTGCAGAGGAGAGTCCACCAGTGTGGACCTCAGAACCTGAAGGAGCTGTAGAGTTTCTGTCTGGAGGACTGGTCTCAGATCTTCTCCATGTGTCCTCAGACCTCATCACAGACTACAGAGAGTTAAATGCAGGGTGCCACACTTGTTTTGGATACTGCTTCTCTTCTATATTATTAGTAAAATGTCTTTTTAATGATTATACTTGAGTTAGGGGTTAGATTTCTGTTGCATTCCATGAATTAAAGATCATCTTTAAGGGGTGGTAATCATTCTGTTCAACAATGTGAAGGTTTTACCAACACATCCCTGAAGATATAAACTGTTGGAAAACCTTCAGAAAGATACTTTTATGATCCTGTATAAAAATATTTCTTCTCCCGTCTTCCTCGTCAACCAGGTGCTGAAGTCCCTCCCCCGTATCGAGGGCCGTCCTGGCGCCTCTCTGCCACCCATGGACTTTGAGGCCTTAGAGGAGGGGCTCCGGGCTTCACACGGAGAGGAAATCACCCCGGAGGATGTGATGTCAGCAGCCATGTACCCCAAGGTGTTCCAGGAGTTCAAGGAATTCACCTGTGAGTCATCAGTCAAGACGTTGTGTCATCCTGAAACGTAGTCATGACCGTTTAATCCAATTAGGATCTGACAGATTGAAGAGGTCTAGTTTCATGGAATCTGACCCGGTTCTCATTTGTATTTCTGCTCAGGCTTGAAATTAGCAGTCAACCTAAAATCAGGAACGCTCACAAAGTTCAGGCCATTATCTTTTTTGACAGTTCAGTAGTTTTCATATTGGAAAACAATCACATGATTCGGACTCATCGAGCCGAACCGCCGAACGCCGACGTGCTAACATCATGTGATCAGCTGAATTTCCATAATACACAAATAAGCAACCAGAACACGATTCGCCAGAGGGAGAATCCATCTCGTCTCGTAAGAAGCATTTCCAAAGCAGGTAAGAGTTTCGACGTAGTCAGCAGCTGCAGCAGGAGAGGACTGAGATGTTAACAAACTCTCAAAGCTGACGTTCAGCTGCCTGAATTGATCGCTGCTCTGAGAAGTGAGCATATGTTTGTGAGGAGCTTTAATAAGTGGGCAGACATTCCCTCCCTAATTGTTCTTAAAACTCAACACATCTTTGAGCCATCACTCTTTCTAATCTCTAATTCCAGAAAACACTCCAAAACACGGCAGTCTCTCGTTTATCCAGCTCTTTAAGAAGTTGTTGTTGCAGCTCCATCTGCTCAGTGTTTATGAAAGTCAAAGATGCGACTAAAAGTTTCCGGAATGACAAACCGATGCATCCACCTATGTTGTATAGATGTTTTATATCTTTGTCATAATAGAGATGCTCACTAGATAGCTTTTCTTTCTTTTGCAGCTAACTTTGGTCCGGTGGACTGCCTCAACACCAGACTCTTCCTCGATGGACCCAAGATTGCAGAGGAGTTTGAGGTACACAACCGAGTACTCGAGACCGACACACACTATTACACAATTTTATGCAGGAATTCTAAAGGGATCTCCCACAGATTTTTCCAATCAGGATTATTATATCCCCAGAGAGTCCAGGATGTCATAGAATCATCGCCGCCGCCGCAGATCCTTCGTGACAACGCGAAAACTCAAAAACCATTGATCATTTTCAAATGTTATTCCCTCATAGGGTTTAGATTGAGGAAGAACTGGATTGATTTTGGGAAAGATCAGTTAGATTGGGGCTGCTTGAACTCCAAATGTTTTCAGGCCATAATATCTCAACGGTTTCTCCGCTATAGTCTAAATTTTGGACATAAGAATCGACTGGAGATCTATCTTACATACATGTCTTATTTTACTCTTCAAGTTCTTATTTTACTTGCTGGGGGATTTTGTTTTTCGGACAAAACTTCCTAATCTTTGGTCTGATTTAGTCCAAATTTACCTCAAATGAACCATATGAAGTTTTATTTGTTATATTTCATGGTAATTGTTCATATTGTGCTCACTAGTCTTTAAGAAAAACAGAGTTTTTGACAGTTACTTCCCAACAACATGTCAGATTACATCCAACTTGGCTCATATGGATCTACATCTTGTGTATATATATATATAATTTCACTATAATAGTTCATATTTTACTCACTAGGGGGAGCTTTTTGTGGGAAAACCAGTTTGTCCTGCGTAGCTTCCCAACCATCAGTCCAGTTGTTTCTAAATGAATCTCCTCTGAGTCGACTCCAGGTCTGGTTTTATTCCTGAACACAGAAAAACTAGTTAACTGTATTTATCTCCACTATTGAGTCACTATGGGATCTGATCCTAGAGCAGACTGCTGACCTCATGGAGAGGGTTGGGGGATGGCTCTGATTTGAACCCAGATACTAGCACCTTCCAGGATGGAGCACAAAAGTTTTATAAAGTCTGTTTCTTCGGAGAGGTTCTTTGCAGGTTCTTGTTTTGTTGCAGGACCTGCATCATATCCCCAACTCAAAGTCAGAACAATTTAACCTGAGCTTTTCTGTTTAAGTCCTGGTGTTTTATGTAAACATAAATTTAAAGGGCCAACTGTGGAATTCACAAACGTGAGCACAAGGGCGTCATCCCTGGATTTTCCATAATACTAAGATGATATTATAGTATATTTATTATTAATGATTAAGTATTGATTAGACTGCCCATTTAGCTCATTAATTGAATCAGCCATAAAAAGAGTTCCATGAATAATAGACGTCAGTAAGAAAATGAATTCTTCATGAATCCCGATGAATGAGGTTCCCGATTTCATTGAAGCACTGATAGCGCAGCAGGGAAGACGGAGATATTCTCACCTTATCAAGGGAACAACTAACAGGATTTCCAATGCCTCTGGCCTCCCCTTAACAGAAATACCGTATTCATTTTGTACTATGATGTGAGTGAGGGGCCGAAAGAAAAACACCAGGGGCCCATATCTCCGAGCAGAATGTCTGCTTCTGTTCCAGATTTCTAAAACTTGTGCAGCTGCTTCATTCTCCAGCAGGAGAAAGAGCTGAATGTGATGTGTCCTTTCTTTGGTGCAGGAATGTAACAATCTCTCGGCGTTAGGGTATAATATTTGTCTTTTGTTTGTCTCTGAAAGCATCCAGGCCAATAATGACATTTGATCAGCAAACTCCAAATTGTCAACTCAGCAAAATCAGTTAGCTGGAATTGGTTACATCCTTTCAGAAGAGGATTAGGGCCAGGTAACGGCTACCTGAAAGTCATTTGGGGAATTCTGACTTTATTTTGAGAATAAGGCTACATGATAGTTTTTTGGAATGCTGAATTTAAAGTCAGACTTATGAGATTAGAGTCAGAGTTCCAAAAATAAAATAAAATAGCCATATCAATCAATCTTTATTTATATAGCGCCAATTCACAACAACAGTTGTCTCAAGGTGTTTTCCAGAAAGAGCAGGTCTAGACCAGACACTTTATATAATTATCTACAGAATAGATTAGTGATGTAGTAAAGTATGATAGTAATCTTCTGTATTTCATACACGCATAAACAGAGAGGAGAAATATTCCAATATGTCAGCGGCGTCTCTCAGGGCAGGAGGCATCTGTTTTAATGGCTGTTTTTATTCGGAGAGTTCTGAGAACACAACATTTCAGCAGAGTGACAGCAGTAACCGCTTTGATGAGCAAAATTTAATTAAAGTCATCAAGTCCAGGTTGACGAGTAACTATCAAAGAAACTCTTGACGGTAACTTTCCTGACAGCTTTGAAAATGGAGCTTTGCATTAAAGATACATCTGGCTTTGATAGCGAAGGAGATGTTTGAAGAGTCTGTCACTCAACATGTCGTCACGTAGAGAAATGCTTCTGGGTAAGACATTCCAAACTTTAAACTTTTCTAAAAAGAAGACTACATAAAATCAACCTCTTGCAGTGAGGCCTTTCTGTCCGATTACACATCAGGCTGTGAAGAAAGCACAATGTCCACGGCTATGACTTACACAGGCGGTGAGATATCATTTAAAGTGTTGATGCTGGGGAGGAAAACATGTTTTCTAAACTCTGGCACATTTCCGCAGCAGGACGCCGCTTCTGCGAGCAGATGGCCGCAGTATGAAGCAATCAAGCTCGAGATGAGACAACAGAATGGAGCTTTTGTGTCTTTAGGTTGAGAGGAGCTAGGAAATGTGTGCATCAGAAGATGGGAGGTTTTATACACAGTAACAGGATATTGCGGTAAAACCGCATTAAAAACACATTTTTTTATATCCGTAAAAAAGTCATGGATGTTTTGGATTCCTCATCCGCCACAGACCCTTCGTGTTAACCCCCGTAACTCAAAACTTTGTCATGGATCTTTTTCAGATGATTTACCCACATAGTCCTTAGTGTTATGAAGACCTGGATGGATTTGGGGAAATGTCAGTTGCATATTTCTGTCACTAGGGGGAGCTTCATGTCGACAAATATTTTATGCCATAATTTATCAACCGCTGGTTCGATTTAGTTGTAAAAGAATCGACGTGAGAAGATTTATCCGGTACAGGTCATGTTTACACTAATAGTTCATAATTTGCTCACTGTGGGGAACTCTTTCTACAACAAACACTGGACATAACGTCCTAAACGTTGGTCCCCTTTAGTCCAGATTTACCTCATAAGACCTGCCTCAAAGAGATCTAAGATGTGTTTCTCATAATTTACTGTGATGGTTCCTATTTCACCCACTAAGGGAGCTTTTTTAGCAAAACACACAGTATCTCCTCCGTAACTTCCAGTCGTGTCTAGTTAACTGCATTTATCTTCATTATCTTAATGTGGCGATGGTGGCGATGGATACAGCGGGTCGTCCACCATCTGAAAGTCGTCGGTTTGATCTCCGGCGCCTCCAGTCACGTAGAACTGTCCTTGAACACGATACTGAACCCCGAGTCGTTCCCAACAGCTGTAGAAAGATGGCGTGAATGGTTACCGCTCCTGATGAGCAACACTTACAGAGTACTTTCTGCAATTGGGCTGGACAAACACGTAAATGAAGTCACGACCTTCTTGTTGGAGGAAATCTAATCCTTTATATTCCATTCTTCTCGGCGTATTCACTTCATGAATAACCCTCACAGATTTCGCTGATGGTTATTTGAAGAGGCCAAAGGCAAGTTTACTTCTTAATTTCACAGAAATGGTCCAAAGCTGGAGTTAATTTCTTTTTAAACAATACGAGGGACATCATGGTATTATTACCTGAGACTCGACCTTAATCCTCCTGGTTTCATGGTGTTTATCATTTGATGCAGTCATTAGAGATCTGGAAGAACACCCGCCGTTAGACTAACCAAGGATAAATCCTTAAATTACGATTAATACTTAGGTTTCCAGCCACATCCGTGTTTTACAACACACAAATGGCTGACTTGATAGAAATGTTTTTGATTCGTTGACCAAACAATATCCATCCTCCAAGAGGACCAAATTGCCACATCATACTTCTAAACATATTTGAAAACGCTACAGATTGATAATTTAATCATTTTCTGTCATCTCAGCATATTAGATAATCCTGCCGTTTAGCTGATTCTCTTCCTCTCCTGAGAGACTTTGTATTGAATCTTATCCTTCAGCGACTAAACAAGCTTGTCATTCAAACACTTCCCAAACGTTTATTCTCTTTCTTCTGCTCTCGCTGCAGTTTGTCTCATCTCCAATCTGTCATTTGCTAAAACTTTCAGAGCCTCGGTTATGTTCTCCACATTAATCATCACAACAGAAACAAAAGACCCCTGCTGTCGTCATGGCGATAGGTGCTCCCGCTAGATCAGGTCCGATTAGCAGTAGCAGATGAGCAGAGAGAATGAGTTTGTTATTCCTAATCCTGTACTGTTACACAAACCACATCATAGTACAGGCTTCAGGTACGAACTCTTCATCAGGTAAATATATACATATATATTTTTTTAATTTATGTTAATGTCTGAGAATGTTTTGTAGGACAGGTACGGACAGTGTGGGTATCGTTATCTTAAAATTAAAAACAAATATATCTTTATTTAAATATGTTATATATATTCAGTTGCTGATGCTGGAAGAAAGGAATTGCGGTTGGTCCTGATGACATACCAGTGGAGGTGTGGAAGAGTCTAGGAGAGAGGGAGGATGCTTGAAGAGTGCAGGACAGGTTTAGTGTGATGCTCAGACCTGTAGCAGCTACAGAGGGAAAGACACAATCAGTGAGCAGCAGGATGTTTTCATGCCCAGAGTGAGCTCTGTAGATGAGATGTTTGCTCTGAGAGTGCAGAAGAGTGATCGGAGAGGTTTCCAAGATGGTGGTGAGAGCAGCTCTGCTGGATGGTTTAGAGACGGTGGTTCTGACCAGAAGACAGGAGGCAGAGCTGAAGATGTTCAGATGTTCTCTGGGAGTGAGGAGGAAGGACACTCCAAGTTGGACGTTTTTGAGACAAAGTCAGAGAGCCCACTGTGACGACCCCTAAAGGGAAAAGTCTCAGGAAGATTCAGCTGCTGATTCTATTCCTTACTGAACAATTACAATGAGACGACAATCATTGTCACCTCTTGGGAAAACTGATGCGTCGCCATTCCTGACAAGTTGGCGTGGTTCTCACCTGTGTGGGTGTTAAAAATAGTATGCTAGAGGTAGCTTTACTGTCATGGCAGGTGCTGCTACGTTTGAAATACGAACGAGAGGAAAGAGTTGTTGAAAACACAGACGGGTCTGAACCGTGGTTCTGACTCGGGACCGTCAGACATGGTAATTATCACATGCTAATGAGAGCCACATTTATTTTTGCACTCATGCATGGAAACTTTTCGACGTTGATTGCTTTGTAGAATTACAATCATCACTCGTAAGGCAAAGCCCGGAGGGAAATAAAAAGGCAATTTCGTGAGCTTTTTTTTCAAGTTAAATTATCCGCTTGTAAAATTGATGTTTTCCAAAAGATGAGGCAAAAGAAAAAACCTTTTTTGGAGTTTGTGGAAAATCCACCACACCTGTGAGAAAGTGAAGACTCTTCCACAAAACCTGTTTTCTGCTCTTGACGCCCAGTGTATGAAGAAAGAAACGTAACAACATGTTTAAGAAGAAGAAAGAAACATTTTATTTGTGGAGCACTTTTGAAAGTACTCACAGATGCTTACGGCTGAAGCACAACGATAAACCCAGAGTCTCTATTTGCTGATGTTGCGAGAAGGATCTTCTTTCCGTTGTTTAACACTTTATTTTTAGTCTGTTTTAAATCCGGCACAAGAGCCTCGTCAGCTGAAGAGTGAGCGGCGAGCCTCGAAGATTCCTTTTTGTGAGGAAGATTGTGGTGGGAGGACTCTTTCCTTTCATGTGGGCCTGATGCGCTGCTTGGTCAAAATCAACACTGCGTAGGTTTCTCAAAGGAAGAAGTAGCCGATGTGTCGTCAGTTTAAACGGCAGAGAATTAACCGAACCTAATCTCTGTGGCTTTTTTTAAGGATAATAAAAAGAATCAACCCAACATTCAGAGGGTGTGTTGCCCCCCCCCCACCAGATTTACAGAACTACGGTTTTTTTTACCGACCTTTTCACTCTACTGGACAATCAATATTTTGTAGTAAGGCAGTTACTGTAAAAGTTTTTCATCAGTAATAAAAAAACCACTGAGGCATGTGTCTGTCAAACAGAAAAACATCATCAATTTGACAAAACTTGAGCAGCATGTGGAGAATATGCTGCAGAAGCACAACAGAAGTGTTTCCGGAGGACGCTTAAGAGTGATGCACCCCCGGACGAGCTTCTTATTGCTTCCTTTGAAGAACAGAATGAATATAATATCACTCTCATATTTGGGTTCTTCTTTTAACTTCCAGGTCCTGCGGTCATGTGACTTAGAATAAAACCTTAATGCGCATCATGAAAAATAATGGCTATAAAACACGCCGTAGTCACTGCGTTGGTTTTCTGGAGGTATTGAGAAAACAAAAAGGTTGTAACTGTTATTTTCTTTATGTTGATCAGAGATCAGGAGCCTCAGAGCTGCAGCGCCTGATCTAAGAGGAAATGTCAGATCAAAGAGTTTCCATTATTGATCAACGCATCCGATGCTACTTCAGTCAAGGTTTAACAGCTGATGTTCTCCTTTACATGTTGCCATGACAACAGCGGACGTCAATATGAGAGAGGGTGCAATATAGTTTTTTTTAAGCAGGTATAATACACCTTCATTAATGTAGCTTTGGTTACTAAATGTGTTTGAGAGTCATTAAGTTTATTTGTTCTTTTCATGATGTTGATTGAAGTTTTACTCAAAGTCACATGACCGCAAAACACGGCAGTGAAGAGGAGAGCCCAAAATATAATTTTTTGGTAGAATCTCCAGGTTTCTTCCTCTTTAAACCCTAGCAGCATGAGAGAATGGTACATCACTCACATCAAAAGGTTCATATTTATGGTTCTTTGCATGTTCTGCTTCTTTTGGGCATTTAATATCTGCAATACTCTAAATCAACCATAAAATGGCAAATTGTTTGGTCAAGCTTGTTTCTAAAAATCAGACCGATATTGTTAATTTTGATCAGAGTAGCTCAACCTTCGGGTGAATCATGTTTTTAGAAAACATTTTGTCCCTTATAATAGACTTTTTTGGTTGATAGTTAAATAATTCTGTTCAGTAAGTCCTAATATGCCAAAAAACTCCTGCTTATTGAACAGGACTTTCTGCCTCCTCCCTGTGGTGTCCCCCACGACATTAACCGTATACATATACACATATGTATACATAGCTGCCGTCAGATACCTTCACAGTGACTCTTCAGGCTGCTGTCAGACGAGTTTCCAGCACATACATACACATTTATCTAGAGTGCTTAAAACAAGGTTCAACATTATCATACGACCACCAAGAAAACAAAAATAGGATTAAACAGCGTTTCCGCCAGCATAGAATACATGGCCTCAGGCGTGAGACTGAATCTGGACATTATTCACACAACAACACAAGCAAACGAGTATCAACAGATTTTAAAGATACTTGAAAAATTGACTCACCAAAGCTAAAGAGTCTGTCCTCCTTTCTTCCTTTAAAAAATAGTCCGAGAACACCGGTGCCACTATAAATTAATTTTCCGTATGACAGAGGCCGGTTCTGAAGAGCTGCCAACAAGTTTAGCCGCTATAAAAATATTTATAGAATTATGATTTTTTTTTTTGAATTTTCTGTCAAAGTCCGGGCCAGTTCTCCGAGTTTCCCACATAAGAGACGATGTCAGCTTAAAGTTTCAGCTGTTTGCTTTTATTGAGACAATCCATGTTTTTCATGCTAAGAGTAGATTAGGAGAAAACAGAATGTGTTTGAGAGGAGCTGCCAAAAACCTGACAAAACATAACAAGCTGAGAGGGAAGATAGTTTTCCAGATATAGAATGAGGGAATCACACACAGTCAGAACTCCCACAGACACAGAGAAGGAAAAATCTCGCTGAGATCAATACTTACCTGCAGCGGCGTGTGTTTCGGTTTGAAATATCAATGGACACTCGGCAGCTGAGATGGGAATGCGGAGGGCATAAAGGCACGGGTGGAGGAGGGTGTGTGTGAAAACGAAGAAACAGACGGATCAAAGGGAAGCAGAAATAGGCGTATGAGGGGAGGCTGATAATGTCGTGAGAGACTGGCCCCAGAAATACGTGGCCAAACAAGACAAAATGGACAGCAAACATGGAGAGGACTGACAAAGAGGAGATTGAATCCAGGCAGAGGAAGTGGCACAAATGAAAGGACGGGGAAAAAGAGATTTGAGACGAGGCGTGAGATAGATGAAGAGGTTCAGTGGCTGGAGGGAAAGAAAAACAAACAGTCAGTTCATTCAGAGAAACGCTGTTAAAGGTCGTAGGTAACAGAAAAGAAGCTTTTATATTCTTGTATCTTATGTCTCCACATTATTCTCTTCTCAGCGGTGGAGGTGCCTCGGCCTCAACCTGCTGTCTGTTAAATAGCCGCCTCTTTTTAATCAAGCAGATGTTTTTCATTTACACAGAACCGCAGTCCCAACAGGAGTTCTCTCAAATAACTCAAAAAGTGTATCATGGATCCTTTTCAGATTTTATACCCACGTGGGCCTTAGTGTGAGGAAGAACTGGAATGATTTTGGGAAAGGTGGATTGGATATTTCTGACACTAGAGGGAGCTTTATCTCCAATCGTTTTTGTGCCGTCATTTCTCAGCCATCGATCCCATTTAGTTCAAAATGAGTTCATATGAATCGACTCCAGGAGATACACATTCATACATACATATATACAAATATAATACTTTAATTTACTCTAATAGGTTCTCTGTTACTGACAGAACTCAAAAACTATTTCAGGGATTGGGGACTTTTCGGGGATACACTCTTGATGTCAGGGTGTAGTTTACGCTTGGCAACAGCGGCATGAAAAACAGTCTCAGACCCTGGTGGGCACCCCTCTGCCTCAACCAGTACCTGAACTACCGCTACTCTTTCATCTAATCCACAGCAGGTCAAACGAGCCTTCAGCTTTCATACTCCTGTTTGTAATCCATCTCACGCTCTGCTGCTGCCACACACAACAAAGGAGCCCCCAAAGACCGTCAGGCAGTCGTTGGCTCACGCCAACATCTTTCTGCTCCAGCGTCATTCAACCCGTCCTTCTGTGCTGTACCGCCAAACTCAGACGTCACCAACACTGCAGAAATGATCCAGATAAAACCAGACCCCAACATTAAAGCCATAGTACTCAGTGAAATCTGAAGAACTCATGACATCACACGTAATCAATCACCTCACAGTTATGCCCTCTGGGTGACGGTACAGATCACTGAAGCGTGAGTCCCTCCCTCCTGAGTGTTATGTATCATTTCATGTCGTGCTGCTGTGTGAAATGGAATTTCCACTTTGGGACACTAAAGTCTTAATGTAGATGTTTAATACTCATTATAAGCCCTCCTAACAACTGGGAAACTCAGATTCCAGATATTATCCACGAGGCATGATACACAGGTCCCTGAAAATAAAGCTCAGCTAACCTTATGTTCCATATTATCTCCGCCACTGATCCTTTTTGTTCACGCGATAACTCAAAAACTGTTTCATGGATCATTCCTAAATCTTGTACCTGCAAAGACCCTAGTGCGAGGAAGAACTGGTTTGGTTTTTTGAATCTGAAAGATATTTTTTTAAGAAAACGCTGTTAGACATTACTTTATATTTCCTTTGTAGGAGTTCACACAGGGGGATTTGGGGTCTTTTTGGGTAAATACCAACAGCGTGGTTCCAGTTAAACAACACGGTAAAGGTTATTGTGTAATATTGTAAAATCAGAGTGTCAGAGAGAAGATTGGGAAGCATCACTGAAGCGTGTTGGGACGCTTCTGGCACATCTAATGTTGCCGTGGAAACAGTCAATTAAGGAAAGCTTATTCGTCACATTTCACCATCACAGTCTTTCAAAGGACTTTTAATTAGTTGACGAGAGATAAACAGAAATAAGCAGCTTAAAAGAGCAGATGGTCAATATTGTACTGCACTGCAAAAAAATAAAAGCACATTAAAGTAAAATACAAAATCCCTCATCTCACAAACCTGTTCCACCCAAACTGCATGCTGGGAAACCCACCAGTCCAGCCTGAGGGTAATAGAGAAGAAGGAAGAGAAGGAAGTGTTATGCTGGTCTCACTCTACTAACTTCACAAAGCACTGCTTCACCCAAACGTGTGAGATAGCAGCCTTGGAATTCATTTCACTCTTTAAATAATCTAATTTCTGTCTTTCACATCCCCCATCCTCTTTTCTATTTGTTCTACTGTCTATAACACTTGCTCCAATCCTCCTCCTCCTCCTCTCTCTGGCTTTGTTTCATCTCAGGTGGAGCTGGAGAGAGGGAAGACCCTCCACATCAAGGCGCTGGCACTGGGCGACCTGAACAAGTCGGGCCAAAGAGAGGTCTTCTTTGAGCTGAACGGACAGCTGAGATCCGTGCTCGTTAAAGACACCGTCGCCATGAAGGTGCAGAGAAGGGATGAAGGGAGGATTTGTGTCTGCAGCACAAGATAAAAAGATGCAGGGAGGGCGGGAAGGTTCTTGAAATCCCTCTGCTGAGTTTAGCAAAAACATAAACGAATAATCAGGAGGGAGAATCATTTAGCGGCTGGAGTGTGGGGTAAGTGGAGGGAGGCGTGTGAATGACTCCCTGTTTGCACCTCCATCCAGGAAATGAAGTTCCACCCAAAGGCTCAGAAGTCCATCAAGGGTCAGGTGGGAGCACCCATGCCTGGGAAAGTCCTAGAGGTCAAAGTGGAAGTTGGATCCAAGGTCAGTTGTTTATTTTCCCTCCCATCTTGTCTGTTCCTGAAAAGGTCATATTTGTATAAAGATCTGTTCAATTCCTAACTAAACTAAGTAAATTCATGCAGTCTTGTTCATTAATCTTTGGTTAAAGCGCCTCTTTGTCATTTTTGAGCTCAGAACTCAGCTTTTTGCCTCCAGACCGGCGTAAACTAACTGTCTGATAGTCCTGGACTTCTATCTGGACCACAAAGCGCTTTGGGATGATAGAAAAAAAATACAGAAATATTAACTTTTGTTGTCAAAGTGAATGTTAGAGTGAGGTGAGCAGAAGGAATGAAAGATTAGTTCAAAGTGGAGGTGGGACTGCACCGAGGATCGGCTCTATGGTGATGGACAGGCTGACGTCTCTGGACTATGATGTTGGTGGAGGACACTGTGATCTGTAGTGAGAGCAAGGAGCAGGTGGAGGTATGCGCTGGAGAGAAGAGGAATAAAGGTCAGTGGCAGCAAGACTGAAGGAGGAAAGGTGAGGAGTTTAAGGACTTAGGGTCGACTATTCAAAACAACGGGGAGTGTGGAGATGAAGAAGAGAGTGCAGGCAGGCTGGAGTGGGCGGAGAGTGTTATAAGTGATCTGTGACAGAAGAGGAGCAGCAGAGAAAGGTTTCCAAGATGGAGGTGAGAGCAGTTCTGCTGGATGGTTCAGAGACGGTGGTTCTGACCAGAAGACAGGAGGCAGAGATGAAGATGTTCTCTGGGAGTGAGGAGGAAGGACGTCCTGGAGACAAAGTCAGAGAGGACAGATTGAGATGGTTCTGACCCGTGAAGAGGAAGGATAGTGGATCTACTGGTAGGAGAAGAAGGGGAACACGTGAGAGGACATGCAGCTGGTTCATGTGACAGGACCAGTCAAAAGAAGAACTTTTGTTGTCATTTTAATGGACACGACTGAAATTTCGGAGCGAGTTGTTTCTGTCAATAAACTGTAATGAGGTAATCGCACCGATCGGCCATAACATTAAAACGGTTTGCCCAATTTCGTGTAGGTCCCCTTTTAACCACCAGAATTAATGTGTGATGAACTCTGTGCCCCAACATCTTTTTATCAGAACCAGCATTACCTCCTCTGTAACGTCAGGAAACACGGGCCAGGCTTTGAATCTCTTGCTGGTTCAATAGTTTTCCCTCCTTAGACCATTTTTGGAAAGTTCTAACCTACGCAGACCAGGAACACCAAACAAGATCTGGAGTTCTCCAGATGTACTTTTTCTCTCATAGAAGTAGAAACAAAATATTAATCTCATAACTTCCATTTTTATCTGATGTTTGTTAAAGTAAATGCTCTGTCAACAACTGTTAAGTCCTTACTCCTTTTATTAATATAAACATTGATGTTATAATTTAACCTTCAGCTGCTCTTCTTATCCTCCTGATCATCAAAGGTGGAGAAGGGCCAGCCGCTGTGCGTCCTCTCAGCCATGAAGATGGAGATGGTGGTCAACTCCCCGGTGTCCGGCACCGTGAAGACGATCCATGTCACGCTCGACTCCTCCCTGGAGGGAGATGACCTGATACTGGAAATCGAGGAGTAAAGTGGGAGGAGAGAGAGGGGGGAGAAGTAGGCGGGAGTTAGTCAATCTGATTGTAGAAGAATACGGGGGTTAAGAAAAAAGAAAAGTTGGATTCACCTGTGGCAGTTCTGCCGGGTCCTTTAGCACCCTATAATAAAGAATGTAGTTGGTCACAAGTATCCAGTTGCATCATGGGTAAAAAGAGCAGATCATGAAAAATAATATATTTGTAATTATGCTTATTTAATTGTACCACTGCTCGAGCCTGAGTCGCCCCCCGTGAATAAACAAACATTCTTCCCAGTACCCCACCAGCGTCGTTCAGATGAACTTCAGAGATCTGGATGGTGAAACATTCCATAAACCCTCGTCTTAACCGTGATGTAACACTAATGTCTAATCAAATACCCTCATTTATGCATATCTGCTCTTACTGTTACCTAACATATTCAGAGTGAGTAGTTTAAAGTCACTATTAAAGACTACTAAATGTGTTTCTTTAGAATGGGACTGGACGGACCCGCCGCGTTATCACCAGAACAGCTCTCATTTTCAGAAATCACTTTTGAAATCATTTTCTCTAAAAGAAAGTATGAGTGAGGGAAGCACACAAACAAACAAAAAAGCAGCAAGTGGAGCAGTTCTGGAGCGGAGATGTGAAAAAACGAATCGTTACTGTATCAGTAACTGAAGACTTTTTATTTTTAAGCATCTCTCGTGTTTGGATCCTGTCCCATTTATCATCCTTACAATCCCAAACGGAATGGAAAGAAGCTGGAGGCCATGCTGGAAACACCCAGAAGAGTAAAGTACCTCTGTTAGAGCCCTAATCCAGAACCGGCTGTAATACGACCCATTAAACCCAAATCAGCCGGATCATTTCTAAAGTCTTAAGGAGGCTCCAGCAGCATCGTAGCATCTCTTGTTCGACCCACTGAGGTTTACAAACTCAGGAGCGGCCCCGCCTTTTCTTTTCTTCTGAATCATGATTGCGATGACCTTCTGTCTGTGCGGCGGGTTCAATGTACGGCAGGCGTGTTATTTTTTGATGCTCGCTTTCGTTAACGCAATAATTCAAGATCTATCTAATGTATCGTTCCAAATTTTACACCCACATAAAACTTTGGAAATGTCGTTTACACATTTCTGCCACTAGGGGGAGCTTAATCTCCAAAGTCACAGTTTACAGGCCACAATTTCTCCACTGTTGGTCCAATTAAGTCCAGATTTGGTGCGTATGAACTGACATGATGATGATTTAAAATGATGTAGGATTAGCTGCACTGAAAATTTGCAATAATTGGGTCAGAGTTTCAGGGTGTGCACAAACAAAAAGCTAAGACATAGTCTGCACAATGCTGCACCTCCAAAGCTGAAATACTCACCCTCACACTGCCAGGCCTTCGGTATTTCCTGCATCAGAGGAAACGTACGGCGGAGTCTCCATGACGATGAACAGCCACCATTAGCAACAGTCCTTTAAAGCGTTTGAAGGATTTTAGAAATAATTTAGGCCAAATTGAATGTTTAATGAACCCGAGCGTTGAAAGTAGCCCATCAAGAAGCCGGAGCAGATTCTGATCACGCATCGATTACTGTGATCTCCTAACACACTCGATGATTTAAGCTTTGGGACGGTGAGCCAGAAAACGCAACAGCGGCTTATTTCCCAGAAGGTCCGCACGCGCTCCGATCGTGACAATAAAACAAAAGCATCAGTTTCTACTCGATTGGATAGTTTCCAGCATTTTTGCTCCGTTACCTCTGAGAACGAGTTCCCCCACTGAACGCCGCCATGCCTCGCTGTAGCGCCCGACTCCATCAATCTGCTGACTAAGATGGAGATGAATGCACCAAAACCGCTCCTCCCCTCCGCTGCCTAATCTGTGAATCCCACAACCACTCCCTCATTATAACCCCCCCTCTCCCAGCTCTGTAAATTTGCACATGCGAGACGACAGATGATTAATGCAGTAATGTGAGCTGCCGTCTGCGTCTCAGCCAGCAGCCATGTTGACCTGTTCATGACATCATCATCCACAGGTGGGCCGCTCCAGTCTGAAAATAAGGTCTGTGACAATTATTATTATTTTTTTTTTTGTCTTTCTATTGCTTTGTGTGTTTTTATGAAAACAACCAGACGGACTTGTTTATTTACTCGCAACTTAGCTTCGGATTCGAAATGTTCTCTTGTCGTCAAGTTTTCTTTCATTTTCCCTTTTTTCTTTCTTTGGATTCATAATTTACTGAAGTAGTTTACATTTTTGCCTGTTTAAGTCCTAGGACCGAGCTGAGGGGGGGTGGGGGGCAGAAAAAGGGAAACTAATAGAATCAAATGAAAGCAAATATTGTTCCTGCTTATCTATGCTTACAAATAAAGTTTACTATAACTGAAGCTGCAAAGTGGTGATGTGTCTTCTGTGTCGGAGAAACTCAGCTGTAGTCGATGATTGACAACCTGTCTGTCAAGGCGTCACAACGGCGCAGACGGGTCAACTTCACGCCGGTAAGAATAAACGCAAGTTTTTAAAAGTGGTCTTTTTATCGTGGGAAAATAATTAGGTTGATTGACAGATAGAAGTCTGACTTGGGACAGTCGTTTCCAGCCATAATTTCTCAAGGGTGATCAACTTTGTCATTCAGACAATCCACCAAAATAGAAAGAATAAAGTGATGGGATCCTGCATAAACTACATGATAAATGTAAACAGGAAAATCTTAAATTGCACATGGCACGCATCTAGAGTTTTGTACGAATGAGAAAAGACGGAGTCCTAAAAATGTTGAATACTGACACAGTACTTACAGTACAGGTAGTTTTATGTAGAGTGGGGAGGAGTTAGAGGGAGGTCAGTAGTCTGATGGCAGTGGGGAAGATTTAGTGGCTATAAATCAACCCATCTATTATACCCCCAGTTTTACTCTAAAAGTTCATATTTCACTCACTAGGGGGAGCTTCTTTTATTTATTAAAAGATACAGTGGACATTTACATTTCATTAATTTCAGTCGGGGGATTGGGGACGATGGCGTATGGGACTAGTTTATTCAAAGGCTGAGTCATATGATTAGTAATTGAACCTTCAGCCTCCTTATTTAGCAGCTGTTCTCCCTCTGCATCAGAATCCCGTTTGGACCTGATGGATTCTCTTTGTTGGGTGCTTTTCCGGACCGGTAAACTCCTGTTTGGGTTTGGACGGGGATCTAACCTGACAGCCTGCCGTCTTTGAGCGGCTTCTTCAGATCTGATTATCCACAGCAGATAAATCGGGTCTGTCACTCAGCTGCTCCATCGATCAGCTGCCACTTCTCTCTGACGGTGAGTGGATCGATCACGCAGCAGCCGCCGCTATCCGACGCTCTCGTATGGATTCCGGGAGGCCGACTGTTTTCTAACAACAAGGCACCACTTGGTTGACTGGGAATGTTCCGGTGCTGCCAGGAGGAAACAAATAGCTCGGTAATTGTTGGGGTTGATTGTGTGGATTCTTTGACCCACTAGTTGTTTGACTTGAGTGACAGCTGTGATTTATAGAAACATAATTAAATTTGCATATGCAGATGAGGGACTGGGAGGTGAATACCTGCTGCTGGTTTGCTGCCATTACTGAAGACATTTGTTCATAACTCAGGAATAAAGAGCGTTTTATTTAAGTGGAAACCTGCGTGTTCTCAAAAAGGTTCCACTCTGGTGGAGATTATCGAGGCTATTTTCCACAAATCCCTCAACTGCGCTTTTCTTCAGTTTGTGCTTTTAATCAGACGAGTGAATGTCAAACAGAAAATGTCACACAGCCCCCCGTCCTTACATAAAACAACTGACATTTCCAAGTGTCTAAACATAACTTTACGAAACCACTCCGAACATTATGACCAGATTTCTGAACTAATCCTCAGTGAGTTTAAGTTTGAATTACTTTCTTTGGTTTCTATGTGCTGGCAGGTTTTTAGACCCACATTTTTGACATCCCCCCTTGCTTTTGGGGGCAGAGTAAGTATCAGGCCAAACATTGTCTTTACACAGGAAACACTTACTTAAAATTAGAAGAAGCACAAATATCCACCAAGACACAACGGTAGCCTAAGTTTAGGAAAGATTCATGCTGATCCTCCGTTAATGTCTGAGTTACTGCCAGCCTCTAAATCTACCGACAACTCCAACACACTCTCTGAATATCCCGCAGATACTCTGTAGACGCTTTTCTCCTGCACCTTCCACTTCAGTATCTCTGTTCAGCCCAATGGAACATTAAAGGCACTCTTGAAACTGAGTCTACCGCTCCGCCCCCAAAAGAAACATCAAAGGATCAAAGGCAGCACCAGCCACTATTTCATTTTAAATGCTGCGGAACAACGTCCACAACATTCCTTGAAGGAGGAAATCAAACATTTTGGGATGCTGGTTTTTATCCTACTGTGGAACTCAAGAAAGTCATCAGTGAGAACTTTCTCTCTTTAACTGTTTATTCCAAAATGTGACTCATACATGTTCTAACTATGCAATTAAAAAAAGAATAGCATAGCGTTCAAACAGGTCTGGAAGCGGAGGGAGAGAAGTCGTGTTGTGTTTGCACACACAGAAACACACACATCACATACCAACACTGCAGCTATTTCCCCTTTATGTTTTATTAGTGTCGTCTCAGGGGTATTCCTTAAAGCAGGTTTGGTGGAAGCTCTGAGATGAGGGAAACTCTGACTTTCTCGCTTTCTGGAAAGGAAAGCCTGATACATTTGGCTCATGAATGCAGACAGTGAAGAAAGTAATAAGATGGTGAAGGGTTCTAAGCATCAGATCCGGTACATTTCCTGCACCACTGGGGTCCATTTAAGTCATTTCCAACAACAAATCCTCTAACGAGGCGTCGGTCACTTCCTGTGATTGAGATGTGATGTCACATGGAGAGGAAATGTGGTTGTTAAGAGCCTTTAATTCAATCATTTGATGGGGGGTGTGTGAAGGGATGAATGTACGACAGCGATGAATGTGGAACGAGCCTTGGCACAAAGCCCGGCTATCACGGAGCTGTTTGGTCCAATGGGTTTGCTTCCGTAATTATCTCAGCTTAACGATCGTCCGGCGCCGCTCGTGTCGGAGGGAGGCGCCCTGTGGAGTTCTCATGTAAACAAAAGCGGCTCTGTTTAACTCAACACCCCATTGTCTCATTCAGGCCTGTCCAGTGGTTTGAAGCCAGTGACAATTAAACCATCAGCCATAAGATTAAAACCACCCGTCTCATTTCGCCTAGCTCCTCTTTTTCAGCTCTGCGCCTCAGAGTGAGTTCTGACTCCTCTCTATCAGAACCAGCATGAACTCTATCAATAATTGGAGCTTGAGTAGGTCTCCAGCGTTCTCTCACCTCATGCATCAATGATCCGACAGAGTTTACAAATAAAAGGTCCGTCTAACGAAAGAGGAAACCCAAACTGCAAAACTAATTCAATTATTGATGCATGCAGAGATGATTAATCTCTCCATCGATGATTTATTCTAACCTTTGAGAATATATTGAGGTAGGCACATCAACATTTCCTAAAGGTTATTTTAGGTTGATTGTTTTACAAACTGAATCAGTAGATAGGGATTAATCACTATCTCCACGCAACTTTAAATTCAGCTCGGACAAATGCCTAACTTAGTAGAATATTTTATCCTAAAAGATGTAATAATAAGTAAAATATGATTGACTCTACAATCTAATATTTTCTGACTTGTTGCAGCTGAATCTGAAGCCTTTAATTACTGATCATTTCCTTAAAGCCAAAGTTATGCTCTGAAGCCGTCACTCTGACAACAAACCCGGTTTTAGCAGGAATTACTGCCGTCATGGCGGCTCCGCCTGCAGGGTCGCATCGGAGTTCCAGGAAAAGGCAACAAGCAGTCGGCTCAGAGAGGAGCCGCTCAGATTTGTGTCAACATTTGGCCGCAGCCGGATAAACCGCTCCTCCTCTCTAGATTTGGCTTCCTTGAACTGACACTTTGCCTTGGAACGCTTTAAGGAGCCGCTTTGAAGGAGTCTCGCCATCACGAGCGGCGCAAACATTTTCATTTCCTGAGGTCGCAGACTAACTTTCTCATTTGGCTCCCGGACTGGAAGTATTTAATAACTCCTGCCTATAAACTATAAAAGAGCGCCAGAGTTCAAATCCCCTTTGTGGCTTTCACTTCTGCTCATCCCAGTGTCGGCTTTTGAGGGGGAGAGCGGCGCCGTCTGCTCGTCACACCTCCTGAAGGAGCCGTGTGTGAAATCGTGGCCGAGTAGCCAACTTCCAAACCCGTGCTCCAGTCTCCTGGCGGGGGCCACGGGGGTCCGCCGCTCCATCGAGGTGCAACTTTCCTCCTCTGATCCCTCTGCTGCTCCTTGATAATCCTTTCAGCGCTTGCCTTGCTGCTTTCCTTGCTGTAATCCTCCTGCCTGAATAAAAAACAGGGCCGACAAGGCAGGACGGGCCACATGGTGTCCCAGACGGACGCCATGGACGAGTCTGTCGGTCCCAGCAAAAATCTCATCTGTCACAAACAGACAAACTGAAAATTGTGGTGCGAGTTGAACTCCGCACGCCAAAAACAGGCAGTGAAACAGCATCAGTGTCAGAACCAGGGATTGTGAGCAGACAGGCAGGTTTGCTCCTCTGCCATTTCCAATCCTCCTCCTTTACTACTTTACTACTTCTGTTCAAAAATGTCTTGAGGGGACGATTTTCCACCTGTCTGAGAATCAGCAGCCAGAGTCGTGCGGGGCGTCGATTCCTGCGCGTCCCTGACGGCACGTCTGGGCTGATGCCCACGTCCGCCTCTGCTGTTCTTGAATTGATGAGCTCATAATTCACAAGGCCACAAGAGTGTTTTGGTGATGCAGAGTGTTTTCCGTTTATGAGGAGGGCTAAATGACGAGGCGTGAGAAACAATAGAATATCCCCCCCTCCTCCTCCTCCTCCTCCTCCTCCAGACTCATCATCATTAAACGCCATCAGCAGCACAATGTGAGAACTGGACACCCATTGTAGAGCATCATATTATGAAGCTATGCTATTCTAGGCTACTATATCCCCATAAAGCCCACAATCCCCTGCGTTGCACCATCAATCCTCCTGCTGACAAAACCATCCATTCATCCGACCAACAGTTCAGGTAGTTTTGTCTGAAAAACAGGTTTTCATAAAAAAAAACTTCCGCCAGTGGGAGAAATATGAACTATTATGAGACGATAATCGATCTCCTCCAATCGGCTCATTGGCACCAAAGCTGGACTAAATATGACCAACGGTTGGAGATAAAGTTCCCCTTAGGGATGGAAATATGAAACTGACCTTTCCCTAAATCAATCCAGTTCTTCCCCGCACGGTAGTCTATGAAGGTTCACAATGTTGAAATGATCCACTAAATACTTAAGTTAGCATTTTAACACAAAGAATATCATTCAAGAACTATTTTGAAGCGACCGGTTAGAACCGGCGTGTTGTTGGTTGTGGGCCCCTTCATTGAAGCTTCATTTGGGCCCTTCTATTGACCGACGGGGTGAATTAGCATATATTATAATTTAATGACCATATAGATTCATATACACGTTTAGATTTCAGATTCATTCGTATTTGACATTTAGGTTTGAAGTTTAACTTTTAGTTTTAATATTTTTATTTAAACTTTAAGTTTTAGGTTAATGTGTGACCCTCCGATTTAACATTTAAAATATATTCATGTTTAACATTTAGATTCATATTCAACTTTGTTTTTACATTTAGACTCACACGTAATATTTAAGATTAAAATTTAACATTTAGTTTTAATCCGTATAAAATGCTAATTTAACATTTAGATTCGTATTTAACAAAGTTTTAATAGTTCCATTTAAAATAGTTATTCTACATTTAGATTTATCATTGAGTTTTAGTAGTATGGTATAAAATACTTATTTTTCATCTGATACTCAGTTTTATCAAAATTATAGGTTCTATATCTATATCTTTTTTTTTTTAAATAAGAACATGACAGATGGAAAGAAAATGGTTCTAAATTTGTTTATAAAAGAGACTTGTAAAATTCTCACACCTCTGTCGTTACTAAATGTGGCTGTTAACCATCTGCACCTCGTTAGGATCTCAGATCGATGAATACTCATCGATGATGCCGAGCACAATGACAAAGTCGATCTCTGTGTCACATGATGGCCGGCAGATTAGAAGCATCAGACACGGATCATTTTCTGTCACCCCTCCAGCGTCCGTCTCCTTTGATGAGACCTTCTGATGCTGCAGCCGCTGACTTCCTGCATCCATGTCGGGCGTGTGTCGCCGCGAGAGGAAGAGTGTGATTACAGTATGTGTGTGTGTGTGTGATAAGACAGCTTATTAAGTTCCCACACCACTGGTCTAACCCCAGGGGTCAAGAGGACAGAGTGTGTGTGTGTGTGTGTGTGTGTGTGTGTGTGAGCTCAAAGCAGGAATCAAAGCACTGCAGCAAATATAAGAGCGAAGCTGAAGAGCAGAAACAGAGACGAGGATTAAATGCGACAGAGGAAGAGGAGAGCAGCCTTAGCGACACACACACACACACACACACACACAGACAGGAATTAGAGAGCTAAAGGAGGGGGAAGTTTGAAGAAGGAACAAAATGGCTCGTTGTTTGATTCACCTACATCAGAGTCACGCCGTCGATCATCGGGTATCTACATTCTTCACCTGGATGTTGCCGTGGAAACAGGCGTGTTTAAGGTGAACGAGTCCATTGTCCTGACTCACTTTTTATCTTCGGCGAGGCAGAGCAGGACTGAAAATCTAGGCGTGTTTAGTGAAGTTAGACGGTCTTCCTGCGTTTTAGAGAGAGGTGGTGTTAAAGTCGGACCTGAGGGCTGAAGATGAACTCCCGTGTGAGAGGTCGCGCCGCCGCCAGGCTGACTGCTCCATCTGTGTGGGAGTGATCAGCTTCTACAATCCCAGCTCTACAGGATCACAGTTCATGTTGAAATATCTACGTACCAGCTCATGAATCTGACGCTCAATCATTCTACATCTTCACTCCTTGCCTTAAATTATTTATCTCTCTCTGCCTTTCCAGACGTCGTCCTCTGATTCCAGTGTCACCCGTTAAACAATGAGTAAAAACAAGAGGAATAAATGATTTTTCTGTCTGTACCCATAATCTTCAAATGATTCACTAAATTCTAACCCTCGACCCAACAAAGTTTTAAAGACATCAAATTCAAAACAAATATATTACTCAAAAGAATTTCCTCTGCAGCACATCCCACAGATGTTCTGGTGGATTTAGGTCAGGTGACTGGGATGGTCATGTCAGAACCTTTATTCTGTGACCTCTGAACCATTCTTGGAGTGATGTTGAGGTGATCTTCAGATCATTGTCCTGCTGGAAGGTCCAACCACGACCCACTTTAAGGTTCCTGACAGGCTTTTAGGTCTTCATCCAGTATCTGCTGGTGTTTGATGGAGTCCATGGAACCATGTCT
Source organism: Lophius piscatorius (assembly GCA_009660295.1). Lineage (NCBI taxonomy): Eukaryota > Metazoa > Chordata > Actinopteri > Lophiiformes > Lophiidae > Lophius > Lophius piscatorius. The sequence goes on from VRLP01004720.1 coordinate 39,235, forward strand.
TTAACAAGATGTCCAGAACCTTTGGAAGAAAAACAGCCCCACAGCATCAGAGATGCACCACCAGACTTCACAATGGGTATGATGGACTTTTCCTCTTTGGCTTTCTTTCTTGCTAGACCACGCCCATCGGAAGTGTTAGTTGTCAACAAGCTCTACTTTGGTCTCATCTGACCTCTGACCTTGTTCCAGTAAAAGTCCCAGTGGTGTTGGTCCAAATGTAGCAGCGTTAGCTTGTAGCAGTGTTAGCTTGTAGCAGCGTTAGCTTGTGTGTGGACGACAGCAGAGGCTTTTTCTTGCTACCCTCCCAAACAGCTGGTGTTGGTGTCGGCGAGGGAGACTTTCTGACCCTAAGATTCAACTGACCTCTGACCTCTCTAGCTGTGATCCTAAGAGAGTCTTTATCCAGTCCAACCATCCTCCTCACAGTGTGTGGGGTCAGTTTACAGACATGTCCTCTTCCAGGCTGATGTCTAACATCTCCAGTCTCTTTAAACTTCTTCATTTTTGATCTAACTGTTCAAACTGACTTCTTATGTGTCACCTCATATTTATACCCCAGTCAAACAGGAAGTACCTGTTCACCACTTCAGAGTTCTGCTCAAACAGGTGAAACTAAACTGATTTTTTTGTTGTTGCTGTAATTCAGTGGACTACTTTCTCTGGATTGGGGGCGGGTCGATGGAGGGCTCTTGCTCACAATGGAACCCTGTTTATAGACGACAGTAATAGTTTAGCAGACACCTCTCCATCTTCATCACCCTCAGCACTGTGCTTCCTGCTAACATGTCATCTTCAAATAGGAAGACCACAACAACAACAACAACAACACAAGGAGGAGAAAACATATCAGCTTCTAAAGACGTTTGGCCCGACCTCAAAAACATTAACCATCTTTTACATGAGCACCACCCAGACTCCTCCACCTGTCAGCAGATACTTTGAGTCCATCACCGGGGGCCAGCTTCCCTCTGTGAGAGACACCTACGACTACTGATGCCTCAGAGAAGCAGTAACTATATCAAATGATTACAACCACCCAGACTTCAGATTGTTCTCCCTGCTGCCTGTGGCAGACTTTATCCACACAGATTCCCTTCCTCCCTCAGGCCAGTGGGTTTGTCCTCCTGCAATATTCAACAATCTATCCTCAGTGAGGTGAGGTTCTGACCCGTTCAGAGTCGGATTTACAAATTCATGAACCCAATAGAGCAGCTTCAATTCTTCTGGTTCTGTTTCATATCTGCTATCAAAATTCTCTCTTTAATTTTCCAAATTAAATGTTTTTTAAAAAATGTATTTAATTTTTTTTTTTTACTTTATTATTTAAATTAATTTACTTAATAAATTATTCATTTATTATAATTTTAAAAATGTACACACGTCCTAGAAGAACCTTTTATTTTGAGGAAAGAAAGTGTGTTCTTAATCAGAAAATAACAGATGTGTTTTTTTCTGTTAAAAATAAAGATTATAATAAATCTTCTCAGTTTTTGTTTCAAAATATTTTCAATTAAATATGAAAAAAAATTATTTAAAAAGGTTCCTTTTTAAAATGTAATTAATAATGAATTTTTTCTGAGTTGGCTTAGATCTAGAATTTTCCATTTTCTGCAGTCAGAGCAAAACAGAAAAATGGAATACCGCAGCAACAGAACCAGAATAAACCCGTGGGCTCAGCACTGCCCCCTTCAGGCAGGCATAGGTACTGCTGCCTCACCTCCTCTCTCCTCCTCATCACGGTTTTATGTCGGATCATCGAGACTTAATATGTTCTACAAACGTTACATCGGTGACAAAGCAAAAGGCTCGACCCGGTTTGTGAATCTGAGATGAGGTTCGGCTCATAGCCGCCTCTCCTCTCTGTTTGAACAGGAAATATGCAAATTCAGCGATTTTGGTTTTTAAAAAAGGAATTTTTTACTTTTCATAATGACGAGCCTCTCCTTCATTCCAATCCTAGATATTCCCAGCAATCTACTCTTTATTATTAATTATCATTATTATTTACCTTTATTTAACCAGGAAGTCCCATTGAGATCAGAAATCTATTTCCCTTTAAGGTCAACAGTTCACAGTAAAACTCCCTCTGTGGTCCAATCTATGGTTCCCGCTGCTGTGCTCACTGCTTGAAAATGCATAACATTTTTATTTTATATACGTAGTCTTGACGTGACGGCTTTACGCGACGTACTTGGTTCTGCCTTTTAAGAATGTTGCTGATTTAATTTTTTTGTTAACTAAAAGCATTAAACTCTCTGACTCTGAGGCGGAGGTGGCAGAAAGGAATTTCCTCCACCATTCTTCCTCCTCCATGTTCATTCTTTTCTTCATGAGCATCCATGAAAATATTGACGTAGAACAATGTTGCATTTCTCTTGGATTTAAACCGTCGGACTTGTGGCTTTGCTGGTTCAAAGTGTTTATGAGAAACTTCTGCTCTTCTGGAGGACAAGGTTAACTACTTTCCTTTTTATCATCTTTATGTGCAGCAAGAAATTAAATTAAAACAAGACATGCTGTAAAAACATGAATTTACTTTCTTCTCATGTTCTCCGCATCTTCCTCTGTCACACTAACCAACTGCATGTCCTCTCTCACCACATCAAGAAACCTCCTCTTTAGTCTTCTTCTTCTCCTGCCTGCAGCTCCATCATCCTTCTACCAGTAGATCCACTATCCCTCCTCTTCTTCACGGGTCAGAACCATCTCCATCTGTCCTCTCTGACTTTGTCTCCAGGACCTCTAACCTGGACTGTCCCTCTGATGTCTCCTTTCTAATCCTGTCCTTCCTCCTCACTCCCAGAGAACATCTGAACATCTTCATCTCTGCCTCCTGTCTTCTGGTCAGAACCACCGTCTCTAAACCATCCAGCAGAACTGATCTCACCTCCATCTTGGAAACCTTTCCCTGCTGCTCCTCTTCTGTCACAGATAACTCCTCACACTTTTTTCCACCCATTCCACCCTGCCTGGACTCGCTTCTTCACCTCCTTCAACTCCTCCACCTTTACTCCCCCAAACATCTCATCTGTAGAACTCTTTATTGCTGCTCACAGATCGTCGTATCTTATCTTCACCTAGCTTTCACGACTCTTTCCCAGATCTTCATCGTGTGGATGACCATCAGCTGCTGCAGCTCTGAACATCAGCCTTGATCTTCAAAATCACCACCAGCACATTTTCCCTCAATTCCTCAGGCATCCTCTCTCTCTCTCCAAGATGGTGCTGAACAATCTAGCTACTTACTACCCTCTCTCCTCCACCCCTCCACCAGTCTGACCTCAGACATGTATTTCCTTTATATCTGAATAAGACCCTTTCCCTGGACAGGCTGCTGCTGTTAACACTAAAAGCTACAAACACTAACATGTTTTATTTGGACACTATTTAGGACAAAACCACATCTTCAGGGACAAAATCAGGCGGCATTTAGTTTACGGGCAGCCGACTTGTGCAACCGAGCATTAAATTGTTTGCACTGATGACGCCTCGGCGTGGCCCTCACGGGTCGCATCAGGAGCGGTTTGGTCCTCTGGCCTGAGTTTGAGACACTTTATAGTCTTGTTAACGTCCACGGCTGTTTTTGTGTCTCGACCAGCTCGTGTGATTAAACCCATTTGTCCATGAGAGCAGAGTTTTAACGCGTCATTTTAATGTCCGTAGCCAAACAAGAAGGGAGGAAAAGTGATCAGCATGGATCCATTTCTCAACAGTTATGGCTTCTGATATGGAAAACCTAATAAAAGGAGGACATTCAGACCTCATTTAATTAGTGCAGATATTAGATTCACCTGCGCCGCCGTCAGATTACAACACCCTCTTTATCTGGACGTGATCGTGCCTGAAAAACAGAAATGTGAGGAGGAGGAGGTTTGACACAAACGGCTTTGAAAAACAAAGATGAATGTGAAGGACAGTTAACAAATCTGAGGCCGACCACATACTTCCTGTTTATAAGTGCGGTGTCTTTTTTCCCTGTACACTGATCCACCACAACATTATAACCACACATTATCTCGTCATAATGGTACCTGTCAGGAGGAGGTGGGAGATATTTATATCCCAAAAAGGACAATGATGTCGTTTGATTATAAGATCTCCCTCCTCACTCACCAGTTTTTCTTCTATGTCTTTTATTTGTGGCTTTTGCGGCGTGCGCCTGTTTTCAAACTGATGTTTTTGCAGAGCGTTTGCGCCCGTCGGCCATCGTATGTTCGACACGCCGCGACTCTTAAGACTTTTGAATCAGAACTCAAAACATTATTTTTTAAATTTGCCGACTCCACTCTGTAAAGACAGAATAAAACATTCTTTTTAAACTAGCTGTTTTGCATTTTCAATCAGACCTTGTAGGAGTTTACTCTTTTATTTTGAATCTGTGTGTCTCCCTGCTGCACACATGAATTTGTCTTGTCTTTGTTTAACGGTACCAGTACCAGAGCTGGAGTGGATTTCTGGACTGACAGGCAAAGCAAGGTTTAATCTTATATTTTACCTGATAAGCCGGTGGGGGGTATCAAAGGTTGTTAAGTCTCTCATTCAAAAGCTACTTTACATGAATAAAGAAAGAGTAATTGAATGTATAAAACTTCCATTTAGTGGATATCATGCAGTGAAGCACGTGAAAAACCGTTGGAACCATTTTTCTCCTTCCCGGGTTTTGGAATGAGCCTTCAGTCCGGAGGCGTGTAAATGACCCGTGGTCATTACTGAACCACAACGGAGCTTTAAATTGAATATTACAGTAAAATCTACTCGGCGGGTTTAAAGGGTGATCCCATCAGAAGTGTCTTCTGACGATGATCCTTCAACAATCCTAACGCTTCCAATCTGGAGGTCGAGATAGTTCCAGTGTAGATTTTCTCTTTTTTTGCTGCTTTAGTATCATTTTATTAAATATGCCATGAGTGATATAACCCAGCTATTTCTCACTACACGGTAATTTGACATTGGATGTGTATATACACATATATATATATATATATATATATATATATATATATATATATATATATATATATATACATATATATATATATATATATATATATATACATATATATATATATATGTGTGTGTGTGTGTATCTATACATGTCTATAAGATGTCCTATTATATATAGTATGTTTTACATTTTTATCACCTTTAGAATGTTTGTCTGTTGGAGCTGCTGTAACGACTAAATCTCCTAATATTAATATCCTTAATAATAATCTCTCTCTCTCTGTCTCTCTCTCTCTCTCTCTCTCTCTCTCTCTGTCTTTTATCTCTCTTCTTCCTGAGATGTTGTGCAAAGATGAAGAAAAGCTTAAGTTGATCAATTAAAGTCAGAGTTCCGCTGCTCTCTGAAAACATCTGTACCCTACGGTGATGTCACAGGGTCTTTGCTTGACTGCAGCCAGGCATGAGTTGGATAGGATTACTTTAAAACAACAGTCACAAACAGTTCCATGGTATTTCTGTCGCCTGTGTTCTGCCTGATGACGCTAACTCTGTGTGACCTTCAGGACCCCAGAGGGCAGAGAGGACCACGAGGCACCACTGGGAAACAGGGAGCAAAGGTTTGTTTCATTCTCATGAATTCATATTGAAGGACTTGAATCTTCACAGCTGGATATTCTGATCATTCAGATAACACTTATTCTCCGTAAGGACTATGGCGGTATGGATTTGATTTTAACGCTCTAACAACACCCCCAAATAAGAGCAACACAAAATAGTCTCACCTGAGAAACATGGGGCCCATTCCAAGAAGACAAAGACTTTTTATTCTCATAGAAAACCCTTGAATTTTAACATTTTCCATCTTTTTTTTCTTTCTTTCTAAAAACAATGTGACGACAAAAAAACACCGTTAGAGAAAAATTGAAAAAATGATTTTCCAGCATTTTGTGCCGTAACTCCATGAGCTGACCTCAAACCTGAGACACATGGCATCTCTAAAAACACTATTTCATGCTTT
>VRLP01004721.1:0-45193 GCA_009660295.1 Lophius piscatorius
TTTTATTTATGCTTTTATCTGCTTTTACTTTGTAGCACTTTGAGATTTGATCCAAATGTAAAGTGCATTATAAATTAAATGTATTATTATTATTATTATTATTAATGTAGACACAGATGCCCCCTGTGCTGTTTTTTCTCATTCCTGTTGTCGCAAATGATGGAGAACCCCTGCAGCTCACAGTGATGGTCAGGAATGTCCTTGTGAAGCCATGTCTCTGTGAACACCATGATAGAAGCTTCTCGATATTCATGGCATGTCGTGGTGTCCTCGTCCCTTTTATTCCTCAGTGACCACAATCTCCTGAGTATATTGGTGTTAGCGGCGGCTTGTTGCCCTCTGGCAGAGACGCTCTCTGATACCCCTTCTCTATCCTCTTCGGAGATGTCTCTTCGGAACTGGAGGTAGTATGTCCTCAGGTATATCAGAGGGTGCCGAGGCTCCAACAGCATGGAGATCCAGCAGCGTTTCTCTGGAATACTTAACCGCTATGTTGTTTAATCCCCAAGTCGGTTACAATGGCTGCTGGAGTTCAAGGAGGGTAAGCAAAGTCAAAAAGTTTGCTGGGTTGGCATTGTACTGTCAACACGCACACAGATACACACAATGAAGCGGTACACAAAAGTTTAAAAAAAACAGCAGAAAAATAAATAAAACGCGTGAAATTGCAGAAAGCGGACGGAGTTCGGGTTGCATACGTGAAAACTGAAAGAGGACAATAAGTGTCATATCTGGGATACTGCTGTGAATGGAAACACAGTCTATGACTGAGACTCAGAGGAAAGAGCAGCTAGATTTGAGCAGCAGGAAGATCTTCACAGAATGATGGAGGACATGAAATGAGGCATGAAAAGCTGTTGGGAATGAAAGCAGTCTAGGAATGTGAATACATTGTTTACTGGTAATATGATGAGGAAGATGAAATGAAGAAATGAGAAGATGTTAAACCTCCACCTTCACATGTGAAGTCTGAACATGCTTGAGCACGAGGTGATGAGATGCTCTATGTCATCACCATGGAGGTTTTTGTTACTCAAATTTGTCTCAAATTTGAAAAGAGGTTTGCGAGACATCAAGTGTGGTGAAGTGCAGACAGCAGAAAGTAGTTACTGTAACTGAAACTATTCATATCTGACAACAAAAATGCTCACAAAAAAGTTCACTGATTCAATTCTACTAGCACATTTTCTTATTTCATGCTTCTTTTGAGCGAACTCAGTATTTTACGACCCATTTTATGAATTTCACCTATTTAGACAACAGCCTCTGTTGTTTTCTGTATCGCCACAGGAATGTTTTCTCTTCTGAAGACTAACTTTATAAAGGGAGCACAGAAACTCTGGAAGTGTTTGTAACATGAAGGAGTGGTGCTTTGGGGTAAAAGTGAGGCTTATATCTAAAGTCAGAGGCTGCTGCTGCTTTGGCTCGTCTCCCATCACGCCTTCCATTCTCCAAACTCCTCAAAGCAGTTTTGGTCCCTGATCACTTCCTCTCCTTTCACTCTGCCGTCTGTCTTAGCCCTGCTGTTTTCTAGGAGCAGGGTGTCAAAATGAAACTTTTTAGTGCTGAATGCGCCAGAATGGAATAAAAAATGTAAGAGAGAAGAGAAAAAGGAAGGATGTTCATGAAATATTAAGGGCGATCGCTACAGCCCTTTGTAAAGTGTGATCTGTCAGTGTCACTCTCTGTGTGGATCACATGTCTACGTCTAGAGCTATATAAATGTATACATTTATTCTTTGATCTACTTTGATCAGTAACTTATTTTATTAGATTAGTGTTCAAAAGATTTGGTTTACAAATATGCAGGGCTATACTAATTTGCTTAATTTGCCTTTTGTAATTTTGCCAGAGGCTTTATTACTTTGTGCACTTTGTACACACATTTATAAATAAGCTTACGCTGTCCTCCTGATTGAACTCCTCAAATGAATTGTGTAGGTTTGTCCAAAAAAGTTTTTTTTGTGAAAAAAAAAACTCCCCCTAGTGACTGAAGTATGAACTTTCATCTAAAAATGATATGTAAAAGACAGATCTCCTCGAGATGATTCATCAGCACCAACATCTGGTTAAAAGGAAGTGATTTCAAAAGCACAGTGATTCTTAAAAATAACTCCCCCCTTGTGGGTTAAATATGAATTACTTGGGTAAATGTTACATATGCAAGATTGATCTCCAGGTGTAATTTCATATGCACCAAATTTGGACAAACTCTGACCACCGGTTGAGGAATCATGGCCTGAAAACTTTTGAAGATCAAGCTCCTTCTAGTGTCTGAAGTATATAACTCTCATTTCCTAAAATCAATCCAGCTCTTCCTCACACTAAGGTCTATTTGGGTATAAAATTGGAAAATGATCCAGGTAATCTTTTTTGAGTTATAAGATAGTTCATGAGTTAACAGGCAGAATCTGCGGAAGAAACGTCAGAGGCGATGACCATTATTTCTCCGACGTTTTGGGGTTCACAAGTACACTTGTCTGACTGGTATACTTGGGTTGGGACAGAAACCTTTATAGTGATTGAATCAGTTCAATTTCTTGGAATAGTTCCAACATGATTCATTAGTGAAATCAATCTATTTAATTTGATCAGCACCCACTTAATTTATTAGGGTTGACTCTACCTAATTTCTTGGAATATGTCCATTTTGATTTAATGGGGTTGGTTTAACTAAATGTGAAGTTGTAAAATTACCCAACTAAATTGAGTCTATCTAATCCAAACACTGTATTGGTCATTAGTCACAATTAGTTTGTACCGAAAAACCGTTTTATGTACCTTCCATGATGTAATTGAATCACTCAGAAGAATACCTGTAGTGTGGACACAATGGGAACCATACAGCTTGCATCAAAACAAGACAAACAAAGTTGATCGTATCAGGTCAAGGATGAACAAGATGGAGAGAGTAGGAGGGGTCATATAGGACCGTCACGGGCGAGTCAAATTTTACGAATGTGTGTTTTCCACCCATACCCATGTTAGGGACAACGTTAGCAAAGGACAGCAAAACTAAAGCTAAATTAACACTACTGAATCATCTTCCTTCGAAATGAGATTGATTTTAACCCTGGATAATAATTATGATAATAATTAGAAACTTTGATTCTAAAGGGTTTTCCATGGTTAAAAAACTTTCATTAAAAATAAGAAGATGGAGCTCAGCAGAGAACTGTTGAAGTAAATACTGGAAACAAATAAGTGTTGGCAATAAAATAAATAATCAAAACAAAAATGTTGGCAATAAAACGATGTGCTGACATTAAAAGGTTTCTTTTAAATAGGTTTTGAGAAGTAATCAAAATTATGTTCCTTATTCTGAAAGCCTCAGATCCTCGAGCAGAGAGTTCCAGAATTTGGGGGGATTTAACCTCAGAAGCCCGATCATCTTTTGGCTTGAGTCGGGACTCAAGGACTGCCAGAGAAGCCTTAGCCGAGAGTGTGAGGCTGAGTTCTCATAATCGATCATGAAGTTCTTTGACAGATCCATCTGGGTAATCACCTGTGACTCAGTTTGGGGGAATTGACAGATCATCCTGGATGTCTCTCTTACAAGGATGAGGAAAATGCACATAAGTTATTTCCCTATGGGGTTCTTTCTGTAACTCTGTATGATGAAAGTATCAAGTATAGAGTAAATACTATAAATTATTATTATTAGGGCCCGAGCACTAAGCAGTACAAGGACACTATTGTGATGCAAGGACTTTTTATTATACTTCTCCCAAATTAAAACCCTATTTGGGGTCCTTATTATGAACGAAAACTCATGAAACTTATCATCTGTGACGAAGATCTACATATATTTTAGATCCAAGTGACAGAGCTGTCAAAATGGCTCTACAGCTCCTCCAACGCTCACTAAATAAAAGCAACCTCCGGGCCCAATTTCACGTAGAAGTATTATATTTGGTACACATGTTTATAATATTACCATCCAACTAAAAATGGTTTGGTGTTCTGCTTGGTGTTGATTTTGGATTAAACGTGCAGTATTCAGGTTTTTTTATTTTGGAGTTTCGAGGTGCTGTACTTCAAAAAACTCTTCTTAGGGTTTTAACCTGATCGACTCCAAATTTATTAATTGACATGTAATGACCAAAAGGATAAAAATGTATGAAATACTTGAGTTTTTGATCAACGGTTTTGATGGTTTTGATGGTTTTGATGGTTACATGAAAACCTAAGTCTGTCCCACACTTCACATGTTGGATGAGAGTCCAACTCCGAAGACATCCATATGGCAATATTAATTTACACTGATAGGGTTTGTAACAGGAAGTTAAGCTTCAAGTGAGAATTTTTCAATCGAATAATGTAAAATCTATGCTTAACATGTAGGACATAGCAGCATTGACAAGGTCATCATGCTATTTCAAGTCTCTGCTTACGGGCGTGGACAAGGACATGTCTCAGGAAAACAGAAATGTTATGCTTTATGTATGACTGTGTTGCTTTTACAGTGAGTACAGATATAAAACTGTAATTGTTCTAGCTGTGGTGTGAAGGTTTATAAAACATGGCTGTAACCTCCGGGATGCTTCACTGCATACATCCAAAGCTTGTGGACATCTGTATTTATGTTATTAATGCCCATTTTCCTCTTTGTAGGCAAATTTTTGTTTCCATCACAGAGAGGTCTGATGGAAACATCACAGAGCGTATATAACCAGGACAATCCTGGTTATATACGCTGTACAGTATATCCCAACCACCATAGCTGACACGGCTTATCAGCAGTTGAGTCAGGAGCCAGGGAGTTAGGAGGCTGAGGGAATTTGCCGCATATTCTTAGCTACTGTATGAGAGCCGACTGTATGAGAGGTGGGTTGAAAAATGGGTAAGAGCTGAGCGGGAGTATGGAGGGGGACGCAAGATAGAAGGAACATGTGATAGACATTAAAATAAGAGACATGAAGGAAAGGAGGAAAAAGACATAGCGCAAAATACTGAAAGATAAAGCAATTTAATGTTTCAGATGTAAGTGGCAACACTGTCATTTGTGTATTTGTTTCGTTTGAGGGGTCACACGGTCCATAACTGACTAATATCTCACTGTAAGGAGTATTTACCTTTTACTTGATTACATTATTGAATGGATTCAGCCTCAATCTAGGATGCTATGCTAGTGGTTGATAGTAGTAAGTAAAGTACATTAAGTCAAGTACTGCACTTGAGTACAGATTTCACGTACATGTGGTTCACTTGAGTATTTCCATTTTAGGCTAATTTATACATCGACTCCATTAAATTTGTGTGACAGCTGTAGTTATTTTTCAGATCACAATTTTCCAACACCACATACTAATGTATCGTGTTTTCTTTCTTGGCTGTGTTTCTTAAACTAAAGAAACTATTTTTAATGCATCTTGGAAAAGGCGAAAAAGCTGAATTTAAAACCAGATTAATATTGCTATAAACTATCATCATACTAGCTATGATGATCGTAAAGGTTAAATTACCCAGCAATGTAAAGTAGTTGGATTACCTCCTTCTTTAATATCTACAACGGAAGCATTGGCCTACAAATCAATGCAGTAATCTAAAAATGTCATGAGTAAGAATAAAACACACACTCAGAAAGGGAATTGGCTGGTTTCTATACTAACTTTAATCTAACATGTATTTGTAATGGAAGATGAAAATAAATAAATCATGAAGGATTGCATGAAATTAAAGAACTTTACTTTTAAAAGCTTCGATTAAGTTTTAATGAACTGATATGATGGTGGTTTCACACTGCCTTATTTTGTCTCCACCTTTGATGCATTGAAACCTAAATATATGTTATTGTTCACATTGTTCGCACTCAGCAGGTATTCTTTGGATTAATTAGGGATCTTGTTAGACCAACTTAATGATTTATTAAAACTGAGAGAACTCAAGTTAATCGAGTGGAAATACTTAACATTATCTCATCAAGTTCATTCAAACAGTTTTCCTGATTTCAGGATGGGACCAATGTACTATACAATCAGTACGTTTAATATGATATTTTAAGTACATTGTGCTGATACTTTGATTAAGATAAGGTTTGAATGCAGGTCTTTTACTTGTTGTGGAGTATTTTGTAGTGCAGTGTGGTATAAATATTTTTACTGGAGTAAAGGAATACAAACACTTTATCCACTACTGTACAGTGCGTCAGCGCTTACACTGACACAATGGGGACACTTAGGAGGATCTATATGAAGAGATCAATTTTATGTGAGGTTGGCAAAAAAAGGCTCCGGTTGCTTCGTCAATATTCAGAACCAAATGAAAAAAAAAAAAGTCTTCCTTCAGTGGATTTGTTGCATCACTTCAGCTGCAGACTGCAGTCAACTCGTCTGCTAATGCCCCGTGCTTTTAGAAGGGAACTTTAGGTGCCAAAGGGGAGGGGGGTGTTCTAATGGGCTCAGTGCAGAAACAGAATCTCCTCACCCACACACACATATATCTCATTAGCCAGGAAACACCCCTGTATTTTGCCACTGCAGACTGGGAGTTGCTAGGCAACGCAGGTTTCCATTGGACAGGATTGTGAAGCAGCATCTCCGTTGCTGTGCAGTCTGATGGAGCAGAGCTCCAGCAACTACAACAAAACTATGAATTTATTTTAGCTACATCATCCACTAAAAAATACGCCCGCAAAAAAGTCACTTTTCTCTCCTCCACCTCCTGCTGAGACCAGACCTTTTTATTTGTCAGCTCAGCCTACTTACAAGCCATCCTTCACTCAACTCATGCACATCAGGCCTCAGGTCATTGCTGCGCAATATAGCGTGACCAAACCGTTGATCTAATACCTGTGCTACAATTAGGATTTTTATCGGCCACACTCAGAGAAGAAACGATTGCTCTACTCTCCTGTTATAATGTCGGCATGTCAATATTTGAAAAGGAAGATGGAAGGAAGAGAGAGTGAGAGAGAGAGTGAGTGAGTGAGAGGGGGCAGGTAGAGAGAGATTTTATGTTTAGAAGGAGCTGACTCTGTGACATGATATTAGGAAATATTCTCTTGAGAGGAAAGGTTTTACAGTGAATCTGCTGCTCTCTCTGCCAACTGAAGCTTCAAATATGCTTATTTCTGCTGTATATTTTTTTAGGTCTTACCTTTGCACCGTGATCCAAGACTGTAAAATCTGCAGCTTTACACAGTGAATGTATCCTCTGGTCTTCCCCTTATCTTCTCTCGACATCTTTATCAATAAGCAGCATAAGGCGGACAGTAATTATCATATTTGCAAAATAATGTCATGCTCTGTGGGATTAATAATCTCGTCCTTTGTATGATCAATATTACCAAATTGATCCTTTCGTCTTTTCATGACACCTTACAACTATATTATCTCATTTTTATTCATTTGCCACCGCAATCAGTATCTGGACCCTGTGTCTTCTTCTTTTTTCTTCTTTAGGGTTTGGTGACAAACAAACCTTTTTCTGATTTCAGGATCGGTTGACTAGAGCCAGAAGGAGGCAGTAGTACAACTTAAAAGACATCAACTTCTATTAATGCTCAAAGAAAGCCAAACAAACATCACATTACATTCAATAGAGACCATGGCGGGTGTATTGAGGCACTGTTACTCAGATGAACTTATCTCCAACCGTTGTGTTAGAATGTAACAAAATAAGACTTTGACACACAGGTAATATTTTATAGAAGGAGATTGCACTGATCTCTGATATGAATCAGGATGCCAATCGGACCCGTACGATACATTTCTTCTATATGTGATAATGTTAAATCTATAATGTCTTGCTCAACTGTTGGGTTGAGAACCTTCTGAGTCTGTACTTCTGATTTAAAAATGTGACTTGACCTGTTCATAATATAACCCTATGGCAGCATGCATATGCTAAAGAGTAAGGGGTCAAGGATGGAGCCCTGGGGGACATCACTGTTCAAAGGGGCCGAGGAGGAGGCAACAATCATTGTCATTCCTACTAAGTTCTACTCTATAAGGGATTATACAGTATTATTTTTGGTTGTCCCCTGTGTCAATATAATGTTTTATTTGAGGGAGATTCCACATCGCCAGGACCCAACTCTAGCGAATCATGCAAGGCAAAATGTGAAGTTAATCTGGAGCTAGAAATTCAATCCAGAGTTTAGCTTGATCAGTAATATTCCTTTCAGAAATAGAAAAAGATAAAATTTCCACTTGACTAAATGGAGTTATCTCAGTATTACGAAATCCTGTTGATCTGATGATCACTTGGGTTGAGTCAGTAAAATTGATTTATTTTCAGTTGGATTAGGTTCCACTTTATTCAAAAGGTGAACATATTAATTAATATTTAATATCACATTGAATTAATATTCAATGTGAACTGAGACAGAAATGTAAGTTTTAACTCAGTGTATTGGATTGAGAATGAATAAGAGGTATATGCAAACCAGTGCATGAGAATAACAGTATGATAAAGATATTGCAAGACTATTGCACATGATAATAAACATAATGTTATTACTAGTGATCTTAAAACGTCCAGAAACCATGTTAGAAGGATCTAGACTATGAGTGAGGAGAGAAATAGGCATGCTATGCCTCCACAACAGGGTTGTCAGTGTGTATATATAGTGTGTATAAGCAGTTTGTGTGGCTGTTTCTAGTGGCCAAAGCGGGAGAAGAAGAATGAGGACATGTGTTTCACAGAGAATCATGTAGAGAAGCACAGAGTAGCATGTTGTAGGTTAACAGCAAGTAGACCACCTACTACCATGACTGGAAACCAATGGTGTCATTTCAGAATGAAATGAATCAAAGCATCATAATGACTCTTGCAGACAGACTGCAGCCACTTATGGAGGCGAAAGGATGTAAACTCAAACTTTTTGCACACCAACCCCCCATCTGAGACTGTGTTTGCGTTACAGCTGCTGTTTTATTTGGTGATGACGGTCCAGGACACACGATAGAGCCAGCTGATGAAAACCACTTCTTCTATTCCAGAACGTAAAGACGAACCTTTCCACCTGTCCCTCAAACAGGGAAACATCAGTGGACAGGAAGCGATCTAAGGGCCCAGAATTATCTGGTGTGTGTACATCACACAGGACGCAGCTGCACAACAAAAGAGATTAACAAAGATGTACTACCGTCTGTGTGTGTGTGTGTGTGTGTGTGTGTGTATGTGTGTATGTCTGAATGCAGGGGCTGGTGTGTGTGTGTTTGTGTATTTGTTTGTGTGTGTTTGTATGTGTTCGTGTGTGTGTTTGTGTTGAGAGTGAGAGTTTTAACAGTTCAGGGAAGCACGTATATTATATCTTTGAAGAAAGGTAGACCTCCTATAGAAATCCCTCTGTTGTGTTTTCTCTCACACACACACAGCAGGCTGGTTGTTGGTGACTATAGGAATACAATACACACAGAAGGAATGTGAAAGGACTGAATTTAAAAATAAATCAATACAAAGCCCAGAGAGGTGGGGTTTTTTTTCTTCAGGGTGTAACTTAAACCTTAAAGAGAGCTGTGAAAAAAGTATTGGACCCCTTCCTTTTTTGCTTTACCTAAAACACTAAATTCTGCAATCCTGCAATGCCAGTTTTCCATCATTATTTTATTTATTGAAACAAAAAAAGCGCTATCTCAAACCAACTGGACCTGTTTCAGAAACTAAAAAAAATAATAAAATACTAATCCTCATCAAGAACTGATTGCAGCTGGACTGTACCCACCAAGACCTGATCACTACCAGCTCTGTTCAACCAAATCTCCACTTCAGAAGACCATCTTCAGAAGCAGGAAATTGGCCCCTAGGTCTCATCAGTATGCACACTATGGCACACTATGCCAAAATCAAAAGAGATTCCAGAATGTGCTTGGAATCCATCAGTCTGGGAAGGGTTCAAAAGCTGCTACTAAGGTTCTGTGACTCCATAGATCCACAGTAAGACACACTATCTAAACATGGAGATGACTTGAACAATAGTGAACCTTCACAGAAGTGGACCACCTTCCAAAGTTCCTACAAGAGTACGGTGAAGACTCATTCAGGATGTCAAGGAAAATCCAAAGAAAACATGGACCTACTGGCCTCTCGTTCCTCAGCAAAGGTCAGAGTTCATGGCTCCAATGGCATGACATCCACAAGAGAGTGGCGGGCCACTGAAAACCCATAAGAACACTAGAGCTCACTTTCATTTTGACATCCTCAACACGACATGAGGACCCTCACAGTCTTGAAGAGAATATTCTATGGACTGATGAGTGTGTAAGATAGATAAGAGAGAGGGAGTACGGAGGTCGGACAGTCAGTCTGCACTGCTGCCCTTTCATTCATAACTAAGACTGCTGATCCTCAGAACACGATCCAGCGCCGGAAGAGATTTGGTTAAATATCCTAGCACCAAATATACCCGGAAATAAAAACACACCTTGTGCTTCTCTGACAGGTTAGCTAGAGTTCATCCCTCTAACAGAGTGAAAAAATACCAAAATGAGAATCTACAAAAGAGAGGGTAATTATGATATGAAGGAAAATACAGGACTGCGCCAGAATCAGCATGATTAACATGAGGTCACCTTTATCAAAGCTGGAGATCTGGCCTTGCAGCAGAACCCAGTCTAATATGAGGAAAGTAAGCGGATGCTGGTCTGCACGCATTCACAAAAACAATACTAATGAGAAGACATGAAAGCTCTTGTTTGCAACGAATATTCATGTGTCCAGTAGCCGGTTAATGAGCAATCAGCGCTAACAACCAGAAAACATATCCAAACTGGTGCAATGACCACGTGCACATTTATACCTTCTTGAATAAACTTACTCACAGGTTAGGGGGAAGCCACTAGCATTGGAAAAAGCCGAAAATATTTAGCAAGGTGGATAATTTGCCCATGGGCAGCACAGACGTCTCAAAGCAAAAAGGTTCAAATCCACCTCCGGGGCTTTTCTGTTAGGCGGTTTCATGTTTATGGGTTCTCTCTGGGTTCTCCGGCTTCCTCCCACAGTCCGAAAACATTCAATATAGTCAAACGGGTTACTCTATGTTACCCGTAGGTGTGAATTGCTCTCTGTTCTTTGTGCCCAATTGTCTAGGGGCCTCTCGCCCAGTGTCAGGTGGGATAGGCTCCAGCCCGATGAGCAGCTACAAGAAATTAATGGATGGATGTTTTACTTTCAACTCAAATAGCTTATTTCTCTTATCTCCTCAGAAAATTGAGCTTAGTCTGATGCCATCACCTTTTAAATGTATTCATTACTATTTTTTATCTCTGTATTATTTTATGTAGTTATCTTGTTTTTTGTTTTTTTTTCTACTTCCCATATATCCCCCTCTTTAGAGATTCACAAATAAGTAGCAGTTACCACAAATCGTCCCAGGCACCAATTGTGTGTTCTTTGTAAATGCACGCTTAGTCCCATACTTACACCTACACTCTAAAGAAATACTCACACTCTTATACGCCTGCCTTTGCTTGTGTGACACTATTGTTTGATTGTTTTCATTGTGTTCAGGTTCTGTCCTGTGTGTCAGCACAAAAAAATAAAAAAAAACAAAAAGAAAATTGGGCCAACCTTTTTTTGGGCATAATTTGGTGGAAAGCTATTTGTTCTACACAAACTACATTATGAAGAGGTATTTCACTCCTGTAAAATAAGTTGGGCCAAAATTTCACTTTCAACTCACTTTAATCACCCCTAATAAATTTAATTTGACCTAATCCAAGAAACTACATTGAATCGATAATGACAAATAAAGTTAAACCTGATCCGAGAAACTTAAGTGTATCAACAATAATGAGTTAAGCCTCACATAATCCAAGTAACTAACTTGAATTAACATCAATAAATGAAGTCAGACCTGATCCAAGTACATCCATTGAATTGGGTACAATAAATCAAATTAGAACTTTTCCAAATTACTGACTTGAGTCAACACTAATAAATGGTAGCAATTCCACCAAAGTAAATTCAGTTAGACCAACATAATTACTCAAAGGGAAACAAGAAATCCATTTAATCATATAGAAAAGGTTTCCATTACTTTTTTTTGAAGGTCATACACATAATTATTGTTTTTAAGAATAAATATGATGCAAATTCATTAGGACTAGAAAATAGCTGACAGAATCAGCACACACACACACACACACACACGCGCGCACATACACACACACAGTCATTACAGTAGAGACCTGAGGAACCCTAATAGCATTCTTCCATGAACAGTCTCCCTCCCCAGACTCCACTTTCTCCTCTCCTCTGGTTTCTCCTCCCAGTCGAGCCAATCCTCTGACTCTGAACAGACTATTACACAAAGCAAATAAGCCAAGGATAGTGTATGTGTGTGTGAGAGTGTGCGTGTGTGTGTGTGTGTGTGTGTGTGTGTGTGTGTGTGTGAGCATGGGCCCATAAACCCCAATGACTTTACAAAGCTTTGCCAATCTCAAAGAATGCCTCATGGATATTAAGTGTTGGATGACTAAAAACTTTTGTTTGTAGCCTGACTGAAATCCCAGCAGGTTTGTGCTCTTTGGCTCCTCCAACATCTAAAAACAGAAACAAAAAAACACAGGAAGAGAGGGCAATCTCCAAGAAGCAACAACAGCAATTTTAAAGTCTTCCAACGTAAGCCCCTTTTGACAGTTTCTGCCTGGCGGTGATGTCTTTGTCCCAGAGTTCAAGCGTGCCGTTAAAACCCAAACAAGCGCACACAGTTCCTGAGCAGAAACCCTGAATAAACTTCCACAGACCTCTGAGCCATATTCAAAACCACAACATCCACCGTCTGGAACACGTGGAATCTGCTTTACCTAGAAAATCTCCACACAGTGAGCAACAGAATGTGTTGCTGGTAACATGTTACCAAGCTCCAAATCTTCTAACAAACACCTACACTGTGAAAAATGAATAGTTCACTGGTAGTAACACATAAAGCATTATCAAGTCTAAAATTTGAGTTGAAAATACTTAATTTAATTGTGTCACCAGTGAGTCATTTTTAAATTTGTTTTTACAGCTTTTTTACAGTTTATAATATTTAACTTTTTTAATGCTTTTTGGGTCTAATCCTGCACTGTAAAAACAGAGTTTTTAATGAGCATAAAGAAATTACTTCAACCTGTAACCTACATTAAACATTTAGTAGTTTTAGTGATTAGTGAAAGCTTTAAACTCTTTCATTGAGTTCTAGCACTCAAATCATTTTTTCTTTAGTTCATCAGCAAATCTCTTTTTACAGTGCACATGGTCACTGAAAACAATTGGAACAACTGTGTCGTTCGTTAAGAGGGCATTTTCAAATCCCTCTACTGGAAAAACATGGTTTCTGGATCAAACCCGTTTCTTTTTGTTAGTTTAACCAACAGCAAATAAGATTCCCGCCAGAGGCCATTAAAAGCATATTCATATTCAGTTAATATGTTATGCTTGTTTCTATTTTTTTTCATAAATTGCGGTGTTTTACAGTGTGTGTCTTTCTCTGTGCATTCATGGTTAGCTATCAGTTCAGATATAGTACATGGAACTGGAGCAATGTCCCCATGACAACAACAAAATTGTTTACGCTCCCTCCCATTGGTTACAATCGGGTTTCTATGGTGATGAAGTCTCTCTGTTTGGGCAGCAGAGGAATGTGTGCCCATATGGCCGTAATTACACGCACATAAACGGAACAGGAATATCATGTGCTCATAACCAGAACAATAACGGGAAAATGGCCCGTCTCAAAATCACTGACGCACACCCTGATTTATGATCATTCTTAATCTAACAGCAGATCAAAGCAGTATAGAATAGAATAACTTTATTAATCCCCAAAAGGGGAAATTTAGTAAGCAGCCGTTGTTATGCAGTTATTCTTGCAGTTTGATTTATTATCTAAAGGGGCAAATACTTTTTTCACATAGGCTCAATTGGTTTTACGGATTCAATCAATAATTGGATTTTTGTTTGACGATCAAACACAGATGAGGAGGAGATACAAAAATAGAAGTGGTTGTCCAATATTTTTCACAGCAGGTTTTCTGCATTGACCTAATCCCGGCCCTCGCAAAGGAGGAGTGCTTCGAGACTAAGCCACCAGCGAGCACCCGTAGCTCCCCGGAGTTCAGCACCAGGGGAAAAAGTAGTGGATGGAAATAAAAATGGACGGTGAAAGAATCAGAGGCAGAGGAAAATCCAAACAATGGGAAACAAACAAATCCTAGACGCAACAGCTCTGTTGCTGAGAGAAGGGAAAAGGAAGCCGAGGCACTTGGAATAAAGCAGAAGGGAGGCATTAAGACTGGACTGGAATCAGTTTTTCATGCAGTCAGTGAAATTAATACTGCATGTGTGTATAGAGACCCAGAAATTCAAAAGTCAAATTCTTCGCTGTGTCAGTTTTTCATTCTGGACTGATGTGAATGAGTGGAGTGGAGTGTGTGTGTGTGTGAGTGTGTGGGGGGGGGGGGGGGGTTTGGGGCATGGGGGGGAATGTCTGGCATGGAACCTCTTTTACCTACTCATCCTGGCGTGATCCAGAGACCTACATGGTTTATGTCAATACATAAACTTTGAATGAAGAAACAATCATCATTTCATAGAGATCATGGTCTTAACAAAGACACTAAACATGTTAAACATGGTATTTAACTTAGGGTTAGGGTTGGGGCTCATGCCCCAGTACCCTATGATTGTAGCTTGAAGGGGAATGAGGCCACAACACACACATATATAATTAAAATTTTACCAGCACCTGTATGCTGAGATAATATCAGAATTTCTACCAAAATGTCGTGGCTTGAAGTTGCAGTGTGTCACATTCAGGGGCATCTAGTGGTGAACTTCCAGATAGCAGTAAGTAATAAGTATTTTACACATCAGCTCACACCCCCCCTATCCAAGAATCTACGAACTGTCAAAATTATTCTATCCAAGTTCCTTTAGATAGATTTAGAAATTATATTGGGGTATTTCCTGGTGGCTTTCCAAAATGCCCAATAAAAACAATGGATCATAGAACTTTTCCGTCAAAAATTGCGCATATGATGTACAAAGACCCGACTCGTGAAACCGTCGAGAGGTGAATTGGCCGGGCGAGTCAGTTGCATGGCAAACCACTTGGTCCACAGCCCCAGGAAGCGTGGTGGCCCGGCAAGATTGGGGCTGCTTATCGAGCTCACGGCCGAAATCATGAGCGCACTTCCTGCCTCTGACCCTTTACATGCTGGAGTTGGTCTTGCCATAGTGTCGTGTCAACGAAAACACTGCATACCATGTGACCTCATAATTAATATCCAAACAATTTCACATGTTCGGTCTTTATGTTTCCTTTGACAACAAAGTTTGACTATACATAAACAGTTATCCAACAACAATATATTCATCATCTTCGTCTTCGCTGGTTAAGGTCTTTTCAGAACTCTTCTCATTAGCTCTTCGGGACTATACCAATTCTAAAATGTATTAGTCTTTCTCCTTTCTAGTCAGGGTGACCACTTCTCATATAACGGCTCAACCATTTTTTAACTGAAACTGTTGTTATGACTAAACCCTTTTATCATCTCTTAATGTTTTCATTACCTGATATCACACCTTCTCCAACAATTACTCTTTTTCTTTATTAATTTGTGGTTTGATTTATGTGGCACTTTGGTCAACTTTATGTTCCATGTTAATGTACTAAAAATACAAAATAAAATTAATGAATTGACTTGACTTGATTTTTTTACATGCGAAACGCTTCTTTGTTTTCTTTCTGCCATTATTCCCGAGATATTTATCAAAAATATTCTTATTCTCAGCTTATTGTACACTTAAAAAATAACTCATTTTTGAAAAGTATATTCCATTTATACAAAGAGAAACCTCTAAATTTTACACACTGCACCTTTAAACTTCCACTTACTAGTTCAGAAACTCAGTAGTAGACACTTCAATAGGCGTCATTGGTTCCACAGTTAATATTTGAATACTCCAGAACATATTTGTGTGAAAATCTGAAAAAAAAAAAATAAATTTAAAAATCTTTTTGAATGGGACCAGCAGCTATGTTTGTTCAGCACTTATATAAATATGGAACAAAACAAGTTTTTCTCATAGAAATCAAACCACATTTTGATACTATTTATGGTCAGGCTTTTAATTAACCTTCAGTAATAATCTCCTTATGCAAAATTTCTATGAGTCTGCAATTTACACTGCAGGAGGGATAACAAGAAAACAATGCACATTTGGAATCCAGTGAAATTTGATCTCATTAATATAAGCTCAAATGTTCACTCTGCTGCTTCAAAGTAAAAGGGTTACATTGCAGAAATATGGAGCGGCATTTACTCTGGATTTGCAACAGGAAATGAAATGCGTGTGTCATCGCAGATGAAACTGATGATGATTGGTTACCACAAATGTGTCTACAGGAAAAGATAAGGGAAACCGAGCTATAGCATAAAACTGAATTGCTGTAACCATGGGAGAAAACAAGTAGCTCTGAAGATCAAAATAGTAAATAACCCTAGTATATGACTCTTTAGGTTTGGATTTCACTATAGAATAACGTTTTATTTGGTTAATAAACCAAAATGAGACAACCAGAGGAGAGGAGGAGCAAACGGAGTGGGTGAGGTACAACAGTAGAGAAAAAGCAGGTAGAGGAAGCACGAGGAAGAGTTCGCTCTATGGGGGTTGCACACGGTACAAAAAATCTGCCTCTTAAAAAAACAAGAGTGGAAACGATCGAGAGAGAAACGAGACTGAGTCAGATCTACAGCACAAACGAGACACCACAGATAGCAGGCAGAACATATCCCCTCTTCTCCAGAGCAATCGAACAGCCCCTCTACACAGATTTTACAGATGATCACACTGGGTTTGATCCTGTGATCTGTATCATAACAATGACCTTTTTAAGTACGTTCACTTGAAGAAAAACAGTAAAACCTTCTTCACATTTAATATGGCGGGGTAATGAGTGTTCACGGTGCTCGTGGGCAAACGGTTCCCTCTGGGGTCTCCCTACCAGCTGCTCGTCTCAAGACGTGATTCACATGAATTTCAATTAACAATGAAAACAGAACAATCTAAAGGCACCTATATATTATAAAGGTGACACTTCCTGTCACATACTTACATGAAAGCAGTTTATTTTCAGCGAGGGTGTTTTTTTCTGTGGCACCTGTTTGATTTGCAAACATCGGAGCGTTAAACTTCGCCGACAAGTGTAATTATTGAAAGGTAGACTGGTGGGCTGGAGAGTTCAAGTACTGGACTGATGACTCCCCCAGGAGGGGGAGAAGGCAAAAGGAGCACTCGGTCCAGGCTGAAGTGGCGAGGTCTTACAGGGGACGGTTTAGCTGAAGGTCACAACTCTGTCTACCTCCTGACCTGCACAGATCTCACCGTTTACCGCGCGACTGTTTCACGAGTCGGGTCTTGATGTTTCTTCTGACGGCCAGCTTTCATGCTCCGCTGCTTTTTCTTGTTCTAAATACTTAGAATGATCCTCCACTAATCAAAACACAAAACAGTTCTCTAGAGCCAGAGTTCAGTTTGTTCTCTTCAGGATACTGTACAAACGTGGCAGTGACCAAATGGCAGCCTCATAAAGGTAAAGTTTTAATTAACTATCGTTTAAAACAAACCATTATATCAGTGGAATATTCAATTTAGTCAGAGATACCCCCGAATATTTCCGACTGCCCCTTTAAAGTGATCCTATAGTAGACTTTTATGAAACACTCCCAGTGGATTAACAGGTCAGCCCTCTTGTCTCCAGTTACTTTTTCCTGTTAAAGCCGACAGTTTTTGAGATTTTATCCGAGGAACCTTCAGCTCTCATTAAGTGATGGATCTCTCTTTGGGAGCTTTCATGAGCGTCTGGAGCTCTGATCAAGTCCTCCTACTGATGCTAATGTGAGACAACAGAAAGAGGTTAGCCTAGCTGATCGCCTGCTCTCCAATTAACCATGTGTCCCTTTAACGGCCCTCTCATTTAAATACTGAAACTCAGAACAGGCTCAGCTACACTGTAAAAATTGTCCCGATGGATTTACAGGGAAGAACTGTAAAATGGCAACAGTGATTAAAAGATGATGTAATTGAAAACAGGATATCACTGTGTTGAATACGGTGAAAAACGGCAAATCCCAACAGAGGCTCAGCTACACCTTAAAAAGAGTCCGTAGAAATTATGTTGAAGAACAGTTAAATGGCAACAGTAAAAGACGATAAAATTTAAAACAGGATGTCAAAAGAGTTACAGCTTTTCACACAGTGAAAGCTGTAACTCATAATAAACAGGCTCAAAATCATTGTAAAAATTGTCCCTGTCTCTAGAAATTACAGTCAAGAACTGTAAAATGGTAACTATTTTCCGTCTAACAAATACACTCCATATAAAAATGTATTTGAATTGACTTAATCCATAGGTGTCAACATGTATTAAACTAAATTATTACTTTATTAGATAAAAATAACAGACCTATATTGTCCCCCCGACGTGACTTCATTGGGTAGTTGCAGCATTATCTGGTAATCCTGGATTATAAGTGTCCAACTAACTAAACCGAACAACATGAATTGAACAAAATATTATTTATTTTGCTTTACGTAACTTTTTCTGCTGTTTTTTCTGCTGTTTTTAATATGTGATTCACTCTAAACTATTGAGTTGTCTTAAACAATTCTATTTTGTTGATCTAATAAGTTTTAATTCAACACCTGTTTACAGGGGTTTAAAAAGTTTAAAAAGCTAAAACATATACTGCATATTAATTATATTTTGTATGAATACATTTATTGAATTAAATACCTCATAGAATTTACTTTTTTAATGCAGATAAAAATCCAAAGATTGTGGGAGCAATTAAGGAAATCGATTTACATTTACTAAAAACTTTAGAGTCCGTAAGATGAAGTGGGAATCGTCCAGTCTGCAGCAGAGAGACTCTTCTGGGTGTTCAAGTTCGGCATTTTCTTCAGCATCATATTAATGTCTCAACATTTCAATTGGATTTTGTTCCCCATTTCATTAAACTAGTGTGATTGTAGCTAAAATAAAACGTTTCCTTTCAGGGAACAACTGCTGCCTTTATGCTCTGGACTGTCTTTCAGAGTGGTTGATTTACAACATGTGTTCTCGTGACATACAGGAATGTTCCTCACGTATAAAGTTTTACCTTCCTAGAACAATTGTATTTCTTACACTTTTTTATTTGCAAACAAATACTTTTTACTTTATTACTAATTATTAATAATAAAATTTATTTTATTTTTTTTAACTATTATTGTATTATTTTTTACTTTTATACTTTTTTCTTTTACTTTTGTACAAGTACCTTTTTACGTTAACACTTTTTAAGACATTCAAACTATTTCTTTTTGATTCTATACTTTTTACTTTTACAATTTCTTAAATTTTAAATACTACTTATTCCTTTAACAATTTTTCCTTTCAAATTTTTTCCTTTTTGATTTGATACTTTTATAATTTTTGTGCTCATATAAACTTGTTAATTGTATCCTTTTCTAACTTTTATAGTAACACGTTTTACTTAATATACATGCTGCATATTTTTACTTTTATACTCTGAGTTCATTTTAGAGTCTGTACATTTTCACTTCTACTTGATTAAAGAAATTGAGTAAATATTTCTACTTTCATCCAAGTTGTTTTCTATAAAATATTCTGTGTTTCTAATGGAGTAAAGAAGGTTTGCAGTTTTCCACCACTGGTCACTGGCAGCGCTCCATCCCATCTCTTCTTCATTGGTAGGGGGTTCGAGTGGGCGGGGCCCTCGGAGCGGTGAGGTGGAGGCAGCAGATATGGCGCTGAGGCCGGACGCGTCCACTTCCACCGCAGGATGAAATCTGCTTAGGGACTAAAACCCTCCGTTCCATTAGCTCAGCGAGGGTTTGTTTCCACGTAACGATGCCAGATTCCGACGAAATCCACCTCGTTCAAGGTGAATCTTGATTAAGAGAGGATTCCCGTAAAGCTCTGGGATTTACCGTCAGGCTTGTTGGAAACTCTGAAAGTGTGCCGGGGAATCAGATGAAAGGAGAGCCCGGCACGTGAATAATATTTATTTCTGCTCCGTCGTTGTGTTTGGTTTTATTTATCTTTTAATCAGCGAGCAACCACATGAGCCATATTTCATCTGCTCGGAAAACAAAAGTTTGACATGAATCAACGCATCGTCAAAGTTCTCCATCTGTCATGTGGAACTGAAATATATCATTTTCTTTTTTTCAGACGTCAACTTTATAACGCAAAGGTCATTATTGATAAAATATGAGCTGTTGGAGATTAACGCAAGAAAAGTTCTGTCAAAAGAGAGAAGTGTTGATTTTGTTCTCAAAGTCCAAAGATGATTATGGTTACAACAAAAGAATGTGATCTTGACTAAAACGGTACATCCTATATTTGTTTAAATATCTCTCCAGGACATATCTCAGTACGGTTTTACAACGGTGCCTATAGATAGAACTCCTCGAGTCAATTCATATGCAACAAATCGGAGAATGGTTTTGAAAACTTTTGGAGATAAAGCTCCGCCTAATAGCAAAATTATGCAACCAACCTTTTCCGATGCCCGATTTTTCTGGGATATAATACGGCTACTATTATTAAGGTTTATAAATGGTTTATTAGTGAAATGACTTTTTTGTTTGCGAGCTCAGTCAAAAGAGGGTGTGGCGGGAATCCAGTGTGGACCTTTCGGCAAGGTCCTTAGGCCTACCAGCCAACCCATCCCCATATAGTGCCGGTCCCAGGCCCGGATAAATGGGAGGGTTGTGTCAGGAAGGCCAATGCGACGTAGAAAACCTATGCCAAATAAATATACGTAACGATGCGCTGTGGCGACCCCTTAAAAATGGAAAGTGGCGAAAGAAGTTGCTTACTTTGTGTTTGCTCTGGGTCCTACTGCTTCCTCCCACAGTCCAAACACATGCAGTATATAACATATTGATACAACCCAAGTACATTAAGTTAGACCACTACAATTGATTATTACTGAAATTAACCCATTTATCGTAATAATGTATAATAATAATAATAATAATAATAATAATCTTGGGAATACCTTCCATGACACTTTTAAGTTCATTCAAAGAGATTTTTTTTATTTTTGGAGTGTAGGGCGGGTTTTAATAAAAATCTGGAACACATTCTTATCCCAGCTTGATACAAACTCACACTTCATCATGCCTTTTTGCATGAGGCTATGTTTGGCGTCTGCGGTTAACATGTTTGCATTTCCAAGACATCCTTAACATGAAATGATCTCATTACTTTTAGCAAATTACCACCGAAATGTGTTTGCTTTCACCGGAAATCTGAATGTCAGGCTGCTCAGTCAACCTTAACTTCTGGCCTTTGGGACTTTCTCACAATGTAAAATTGTTTTGTTCAGTAACACACAAGTTGAGTGAGACATGTGTTTTGATTGGCAGCACATTAAAGCTCAGTGTGTTTCATCCAGAGGCCTGAGATTATGGCATAGTGTCGCTATGAGATGCTTTGAGAATAAGACTGAATAACTCCTTCATTTGTAGCTACAACAAATTAAAAGTTGCACCTCTTAGAGACTCTCTGCTGTCGTTCTTTCATCATCTTTCTTATCACATAAATCTATCTTGACTCATCTTATCTTATCTTGGTAAGCATTATATACTTCCTAATTAGTTGTCCGGCATCATTTGCCGATGAAATAGGAAACCCAACATTATCTAGGAGAACTTTTAGAACAAGCTTCTTTGCTTGAGAATTTCAAATTTTCAGAAGGACAGCATTTGTATTCCTCTTTTATTTGCCTGATTGTTGCTTGAAAAGGTAAACTTCATCCATTTTTCATTTTTACCTAGTCTTAGGTGCAGAACTGAAAGTGCAGCTACCGGAAATGGTTTTAATATTTTCTCACAGCATGGATGATTTTGAATCTGCACAATGATTTGTAATTACTTATCAGCACAAATTAAAAAATGAGAAAACACCACATTAGGAGAAGAGGTTTGGTCTGTATGGATGTGTACTGCTATGGTCCTGTGTAGCAGACGGTGCCACCATAGTGTGCACAGATACAGATGAACACAGATATGAATTTTGTGAACAGACATTAACTGGCGAGTAAAGGTTATAACTTAGATTTAAGAGTAGACAGAGTCCTAAATCCAAGCTGAAAGCAGCTTCATGCACACACTCAGATATCCAATGAAGGCAGAATCTTGTTATCAGGTCAATAGGACATGATGTACCTTGACAGAATTATGGCCCGCAGTGATCAATATCTAATTTACTGTAAGATAATTGACAGGTGGTGACCATTCCTGTGGAATATACTGGAGTATAGAGCAGGGATGCAAACAGCTTGCAAAAGCATGCAGCTGTCACACTCTCAGCGGTCATGAGTTCTTATCTTTATCTCAAATCCATCATGAACGGCTTGTGACTGACAAACTCCCGCCACAGCTTTCTGTGATGTCATTTTCTATCTCGGCTTCAATTAATCTCTTCCTTGTCTTTGTCACCTGTCTCCTCCGATTCCTTCCATTCTTTCTCTTCCGTTCCACTTCTCTCGGCGATCACAGGAAAGTTTGCTGATCTTATATGCAAATGTGATTCTCATACCTCAATATGGAGCCGTAAACCATCAATCTTCTCAAATCTCACCCACTGAGATGAATTCCACGGGTGAAGTGGGTGGACCTCAAAAGTAAACCTCTCTCTGGTTTCGTGAGTCAGGTCTTTATGCTTAGCTTCTTCGGTTGCGAAATTTCCAACTCGATTTTTTTTTATTGAGTTACCACCAAAACGATGCCACAACTAGCTTACATCTAAGCGTTTACCTGTAGTTTTCCAGAATGAATCACTAAATATGATTTGTGAATATATCTAAAGGAACCTCATAACATCACAGGATACTGGATGACGTCTTTTTGGCACATTAAGGCTGCTATAGTTCTAGCATAGGGAGGGTTGAGCTGAGGTCTGATATAAGTTGCAATCTGGAACTTCACGGCTAGATAAATTGTGCACACTGCACCTTTAATAACAGCATGCTTTTGCTTGGTGTACCAACATAATAGAAATCGAATCAAATTCTGTAATTAGGTCCACTTCTCAACATCATGTTGAGCATAAGACACACATGGCTAAAATAAATCTAAATTAAAGGACTGGTGTGGTAACTTTTAAAGAAACACACACCAGGATGAAGATGTCTGATGTTCTACTGACCGAGAAACCAGAAAAGACTCTGCAGAAATTAAAATCATTGCTCAGAGATTATGGTATGTTTGTGGGTTATATTTCAGAGGCAGGAGAACGAGGGTCTATTGTGGGTTTTCACGGGACAGCCATGAAAGGAAAGTCAGAAGTGTTTGCTTTCTTTCACCACATTTCTCTCTCCCCGTTTTTTCCTCCACTCTTTTCTTCTCACACGAGAAAATCCACACGCATCTAAACAGCTCCTCTTAAAAAAAGGTAAAAAAAAAAAAAAAAGGTTCACTTCATGCACAAGCACCATCAAAGCAGCAAAAACAAGTACAGTAGACTTTCACACACACACACACAAACACACACAGACACACACACAAACACGCACAGCCAAATGGCATCTGGTTTGCGTTATCACGTCGACGGTGGAGAAGTGCATTGGCGCCCTATTCCCATTGGTTCTTCGCTGCCGGCAATGCTTTTAATTGGTCGTCTCAGTGCCAGACCCTCGAGCTTGTACACACTCAACAACACAAACACACACACACGCTTTCATAAACACAACAACCTTTGCTGTGGCTGCAGGCGGAGCGTTGGAGGAGAGTATGGTGGCCAAGGTTTCAAAGTTCAGCTAATTGGGAGCCATTTTCTCTTCCGACTCTCGCCCACATCGACTAAAAAACTCTGACTGAATATATTGATACCTTTAGGTGTGTGTGTGTGTGTGTGTGTGTGTGTTTGTGTGTGTGTTTGTGTGTGTATGAGAGAAAGTTGGATAATTAGAGTAAGGCTTCCTGCAATGAAAGAACAAAGTTAAGACATGCCACATGGTTAGATTCACCTACACACTCATTCGGGGTCTCCCTCAGTCACCAGACACATCTTTTTTTCTCTCTCGTCTGAGAGAAGATGTACACACAGCTGGAGACCACATGGCGACCGACTCAAGGCTGAATTAAGGTCACGAGCACAAAAATGGAAGTCAAACCTGTTCTCCACAATGATTATGTCATGAGAAGGCTCGCCTGAATTACAAAATACCTTCACAGCAACAACAGGTGTCTGCGCATCACACCGTTGTATCGACAGCTAAGACCTTAAATAATCATTTTAACCCCAGAAAGTCGGGTATTTTATGGAATCAGTTAGTTTTGCGAAAGGTCAGTTACCGATTTCCGCCTCTGGGGTCGGCTTCATCTCCAATGTCATAGTTTTCTGGCCACATTTTCTCAACTGTTAGTCCCATTGAGTACAAATTTTAACTTGTTACATCAAATTTTACTCAAATTTTTCATTTTTAACTCACCATTGGGTTTTTTGTTGTGATTTTTCAGACCAAACTTCGAGACCGTTGGTCAGATTTATACCAAATTCACCTGGTACTTGTTATATTTTACTCTTATTGTTCATATTTCACTCACTAGTAGGGCTCTCTT
This sequence comes from Lophius piscatorius, assembly GCA_009660295.1. NCBI lineage: Eukaryota > Metazoa > Chordata > Actinopteri > Lophiiformes > Lophiidae > Lophius > Lophius piscatorius. The sequence goes on from VRLP01004721.1 coordinate 24,574, forward strand.
TTTTTTTGAAAAACACATTTTCTCATCAGTAATTTCCAAACATTAAGTGAAATTGTGTCTAAATTTAGCTCGTATGAATTGATACAAGGAAATTTGTCTGGTTTTAAGATTTTTTTTAGTCGAATAGGACCAGGAAAAATCTCCATTTGGCACGGTTGGATAGACCATATACCCAAAATGTGCCGAAAATGGGATTTTGACTGCAAAATACCACCTGTATCCACTAGGGGGAGCCATTTCATACTACAACCGACATATTTATTTTTTTGAATAAAATGTAGGATTGTTCAAAAAAAAAATTGTTGAAAAACTAAGTAGAAGTTCAATCATGAAGCTGTGGAAAAGAACAGTTTCCTCTCACCGATATATATATATATATATTCTGCACCATTTTTTTTTGCACAACTGCAATTCATGACAAAGAAAAGGAAATTTATGTGCCGGATATGCATTATAGTCGCCCGCTGTTTGCTGACTCGTGACATACAGACTGAATTCACTCCAAGTTCCCACATTGGAATCGCGGTGAAGAGTCTGCAGCTTCAGCGCTCTTCTGCTCGTCTATCAACTCCATCACTATGTTGGATCTGGTCTGAAGCTAAGAAGGCCTCACTCAAAGACAGATATCTAGAGTTTAGAGCCGGTAAAACTATCTCTGCCCTGTGTGTGTGTGTGTGTGTGTGTGTGTAACCCGTATGTGTGTGTGTGCGTGTGTGTGCGTGCGTGCGTGTGTGAACCAGAGAGATCAAATAAAAACCAAGAGAAGTTGTGATAGTTAGTTATAGGGATTTTGCAGCAAGAGAGTTTACTTGAAAAGCGCTTTGCTGGTTAGCTTGATTAAAATGAATTTCCCTTGTGGGGATTAAATTAAATCTATCTATCCTCCATACATCAACCTATCATCCATTTATCCATATATCCGTGTTTCCATCCATCCATCCATCCATCCATCCATCCATGTATCCATCCATCCACCCATCTATCCATCCTTTCACCCATCTATCCATCCATCCATCTATCATCTATCTGTGTTTCCATCCCCCTATCCATCCATTCATCTATTCATGTATCCATCCATCATCTATCTATCATCCATCCATCCATCCATCCATCTATCCATGCATTCATCCATCCATCCATCTATCCATGCATCCATCCATCCATCCACCTATCAACATCTATCTGTGTATCCATCCATCCATCCATCAATCCATGTATCCATCCATCCATCTATCTATCTATCCATCTATCCATGTATCCATCTATCCACCTAGCCATCCATCCATCCATCCATAATCCCCCTATCATTGATCCATCCATCTATCTACCTATCCATCCATCTATCCATCCACCCCTACATACATTTATATAGATTATATTATTATTAATCCTGGTATAACTGACTTGTGATGACAAGTCCGTTTCAAACTCCATCTTTGTGAGGTATCATCACAGCTTCAGCAAATTCTTCTCGTTATGAACGAGTCCATCAAGTTTTTCTTGATTCTAATGTTAGGAAATATGCTTGAGAAATTTACCAGTGTCTCAAATTAGCTTATTTTGGTCAACTGAACCCCCAAAAAGTAAATTTTTTTTAAACCTTTGGGCTTAAGAAAGAAAGAGTGGTTTACATTTTTTTCTTTACAAATAAAGTTATTAATCTACTTATCTTTTTGTCATTCTATCTGTGCTGCAGCACAGACTCTCTGCAGAATATAAACTATCCATATTAAGAAGGTGCTCGTGTGAGATGGGTATGGGGTTGGAGGCGGGGGGGCCTGGATGCTACAGACATACTCTTTGAAATGTGCAAATAGTGAGAAACATTACCAGATGTTTTATGATGAGTTGCAAATACATTTATTCAGCAGCCATCTCAATGCTTTTAAGGCTTCTTTGAAAGCTGTAGTCTGTAAAAATTTGAGAGGTGATTTGAATAAATGGAACTTTATATTCAAAGCTATTTTTGTGTAAGATCAGCCGGGAAATATCCCCCAAAATAAAACGTTAGTTCGTTAAAGAGCCTTCATATCTCGCGAGGAGGAGGCTCCTCTTCCATGAAGGCTGTCATGTTGAGCTGCCATGTTAGTACAGTAGTCCAGGAGGGCCAAACGTGGCTCTTGTTCTCAAGAGGACTTTTCTGTGATATAAATTGCAATGTGGAACTTCAGCGCTAGATTCCACAGAATTTTACACACCACACATTTAAATCCTACAAGTAAACACACAGACAGTGATTAAAAATATGTCCGTTTAAGAGTGTTGAGAGCTAAAGATGAACAGAAAGATGACAAAATGAAATAACAAGATGAGAGTACAGAGGAGGGACACAGAGCTGTTTGAAGAGACAGGCTGCAGACTTGGCTACTGGTGGCTCCTCTAATGAGGGCTGGGCTGCTGCTGTTTTTGTTGAGTGTGAGTTTGTGAGCGATGTGCACAAGGAGGCGGGACAAAAACCAACGGTCTGCACAGCTCCTGACTATCCATAAAAGTTCAACAGCCACAGGGCTTTGGAGGAAGTCCATGCTCCACCACAACACGCTGGCCTCTGAACCTGCCTCATGCTTGTTCCAAACACCCACACACACACACACATACACACAAACACGCTCAAACTCACACACACAACAAGCCCACAAAGCAGGCAATGCTGAGATCATCTATAAAAGCCACAAATATGGGCAATCAATCCGTAGGAATAAAATCCATGGATACTCCCTCACACACAAACTCGCACACTTACAGACAAACACACACACATTTACAAAGTTCAACCACAAACTTGGAAAACACCAACGAGCTCCTCATACGGTCAGGAGCATAATGCAAAAAAAAAAAAGTATAGCAATCATACATCCCTCTGAGATTAAAAGACAGAATTTAAAGTAGCGCATTAATGATTGTTTGAGTTAAAGAAAATTAATCCAGTGAGTAAAACTGACTGCTTATAAGTCTATATTTATCAGCCTCCACAGTGTCTTGCTGTCTGTGTCTCCGCTCTGTGTACAAAGCTGGGTCAAAAAAAACCTGAAAATGTAACTAAAGGCATATTAATAACAATAATAAAGCTTTATTTATTACACATGCTCATATAAATAGTGAAACACAGGGAAATAATTTTTCTGCATGTGACTCTTCCATCAGGACCAATGGAAACTCCTCTGTGGAGCGCTGGAGAGCAGACTGAGGTTCAGGTTCCTTTCTTGCTCAGGGACCCTACAACATGTAAACTACTAGACTGAGATTGAACCACTGGACATTGGTTTGGAGGACAACTACTCTACAATCTGAGCTGCAACCACCCCAAATTGTACATCAAACTAGTCCCATGCTGTCATCCCTGATTGCAAGGTTTATATTTGAAAAGCCGCCATCCCCTGCATTGTACTAGCAATCCACGAGATTTAACCCCTCAAATTAAATTTGAAGTTACGTTCGAAAAACTGTGTTTCTGTAGAAAAAGCTCCCCCTAGCGAGTAAATATTAACTATTAGAGTAAAAATGGTAAATAAAAGTTAGTTGTCCCCGAGTCGATTCATGTGGAACACATTTGGACCAAATCAGACCAACTGTTGAGAAAATAAAGCCGGAATTGTGGATATAATGATGAAATGAATTTGAATAAAAAATAACTTTATTTATTGATTCAAATCTTTCAGACTCAGATTCACACCTATTCAGAGTTACCGATCAAACCTATATTTATGTTTATGGACTGTGGGAGGAAGCTGGAGCACCTGGAGAATTTAAACTCCACACAGACAGAGCCAAAGGTGCCAGAGACGGATTTGAACCAGGAACTCTCTTGCTTTGAGGCAACTGTGCGACACACCGCCCGTCTAAAAATGTTTCTCTTTTAGACTCCCAACTTTAAGTTTCTAGTGTTATTCTTAGTAGCCTGGTTAGACCATCACGCTGCTAATGAGTTCATACTCTTGGCATCATGAAATAGATGACAATCTTGTGATGCTGAGCTTTTTTGGACTTCAAAAGTGTTTTACTTACACATACAGAAATGAGTGCCGCCATCAAAATTGTCTCTCGAAACATCCATGTCCTGTGTGAGCATCCGCAGATGGAAGGTAGGCTGCCTCATAACGAGACGGTTTGGTCTGGTGCTTGCATGTTTGCTCCCCGTGTCTGCGTTGGTTCTCCCCAGATTCCTCAGCTTCCTCCAACAGTCCAAGAACAAGTGATGTAGATGAACTGGTGACTAGTAGGTGGATGGTGTGGATGAAAGCATGAATGATTGTATGTCTCTATGTTTTGACCCAGTGATGAACTGATGAATCCTCCAAGGTGGACCACCTCCGCTTTCGTATTGACTCCAGCCCCCAAAACCCTGATCAGCACAACCAGTTGCGGAAAATGAATGAAGGAAAGCAATTTTACATTTGCATGTCAACTTAGAGCTTGAGAGGTTTTGAAGGGGATACTACTCCGATCTGTGAGGAACACTCACTACTGGTGCTTCCAAATGCAGCTTCAGCATGCAGCCATGAGCTGAAGCTGTCACTGACAGTCAGCCGTCAATCAAACACTTTGTGAATCCTTATGACATCTGGGAGGGCAGTCAATAACGCAATGTCTGTTCACAAGGAACCACTGCAATACAAAAAAAAAATCATAGGAACAGTAAAGGAAACACAGGACAGGGGGTGAGAGGGAAAGGAAAGGAAAGGGAAGGAAAGGAGAGGACAGAAGAGGAATGTGAAGGAGAGGGAAGGAAAAGGAAAGGAAAGGAATTGAAAGGAAGGTAAAAGAGATGAGCAGAAGAAAAGGAAGGCAAAAAATATGAATGGAAACAAAATAGTATAGGAAATGAGAGGAACAGAAGGGAAAGGAAAGGAAATCAATAGAAGGGAAAGGAAAGTAAATGGAAGGACAGGAAAAGAAAGGAAGTGGAAAGAAAACAAAGTAAATAATTCAAAAGAAAAAGAAGGAAGAAGAGAGGAAAGGAATTGAAAAAAAGGAAAGGAAAGGTGAGGAATTCAAAAGAGAGGGAAGGAAAAAGGGGAAAGGAAATGAAAGGAAGGGAGAATGGAGGAGAGGAAGAGAAAGGAAAACAAAAAAAATGAATGGAAACAAAATAGTAATCGAAAAGAGAGTGAAAGGAATTGAAAGGAAATGAATGGAAGGGAAATGAAAATAAAGGACAGGAAAGGAAAGGAAAAGAGAGGAAAATAAAAAAAAACAGAGAGGAAAAGAAAGCAAAGGAAAGGAATACAAATTACAGAAAAAAATGGAAAGGATAGGAAAGGAGGTGCTAGGACAACTATTAGCATTGGAAGTTTAATGCGTCTCATAGGATTTAAGATAATCATGGATTCATAATCAGTCAAAAACTATTGGAACCCCTAATCGCCTCCCCTGTCAAAAAAACCTGTTGTTCCTTTGATCGTCTTCAGACTGCAGACCTGAGGTCAGCGTAACATTATGATGACTGACAGATTCAAACTCACATAACAGGGAGGTAAACAGCATGTGAGCTGTTCCCAGCATGCACCTGTCAAACAGACTCTGAGCTGTACTCATATAATTGGTAGGTTTGGATGATATGAAAACAATAATCATCAGAAACATGTGGCCTCTTGACTTCAGGCGCTGACATGTTTTTGTGAGTATTAGACAGAAAATACATAAAAACTGAATGAAATTATGTGAGTCTGTATTTGGTTACTGTTGTCTGAAGTTAAGATCAGCGTCAGCGATGGAATGCTTCGGTTTGGACTCACAGTACTTTCAATAAAATTCCCCACCGCCCACCAATCCCTTGACCTCGCTGCTCTGCTGTCGGTTCAGATTAACACATCGTCTGTGGGAGTCGGACCTCGCTCGGTGGAGCGACCATCTAGGCCTCGGAGCAGGAAATGTAATGATGAAAGATGTTTACGCCGAGAGAACCTGAGGGTCCGGCGTGAGGTCCGGCGTGAAGTCCGGCGTGGGAGCAGTCTAGGTCTATTCAGGAGGTATGTCTGGAATTATTATTCAACTTCATATATGCTTGAATCTAGAGTTTAAAGTTTTGTTGGATCGTTTGTGGTTGCTGCTGGTTTAGCTCCACCAACTTGCTGCTTTAGCAGGTTGGTGGAGTTTGTTTCCAAGCCTTTCTCCTCTTCTTCTATCGCCTGAGGCAACAAGAGCTCCAAGGCACCATCCAGGCTCGGAACCCGTCCACTGTTCTGAAAGCAAACTTCACCGGTGTGGAACTGGTTCCAGGCTCGGGTCGCGGTTGCAGCAGGCTAAAAAAGGCTTTCCAGACGTCCCTCTCCCCAGCAACACTCTCCAGCTCATCCTGGGGGATCCTGAAGCGTTCCCAGGCCAGATGAGATATATAGTCCCTCCAGAGGGTTCTGTGTCCCGGGGTCTCCTCCCAGTGGAATTGCAGAAAAGTGGCGCAGGACTAGCCAGATCGGTCCAGATTGTTTGCTGAGAGTTACCCATAGAATTTACTGTTTCCTTCAGCCTCTATTCAAGCTTACAGCTGCTTGAGTGTTTCATACTCATAGCAGGACATTTCATGCGGTGATACAGGACATACTTTCTCCACGGTATTACCACCATTAACTCTGCTAGTACAAAGGCAGGACGTCCTCTAAGAGTGGATTACAGGGCTTACAGGGGGGGGGGGGTGCACTGTTGGGGGCGCAGGTGTTTAAAACAGGGGGTGTTAGTGGGGTTAATGATGTAGGCGGCACCCCATCTATCTCGGTGCTGCAGCTGGCAGCATTTACCTGGATGGAGAATGAACTGACCACCTTTTTCCTCCCCCTCCTCATTTTCTTCTTCTCACCCATTCATGCTGCTTCCCCTCCTCTGCTCTCCCTCCTTTTTATTCTATCAAACTCTATAATACCGTCAGACAACAGTTTTTTGGAGTGCAGTAATCAATAGTTGTTGGGTTTTTTGTGGGTGTGTGTCGGGGAGGGTTTGGGCTCCTCACTGGATCTTCGTGTTCCAACCAGCTGGATATGCATGAAACTCAACGACTGAAGTTTGACTAGAGGTGCTCTTGTCAAACTGAATGATTCAATCTAGCTGAGTTTTAAAAGCCAAATCAAAACGAAGATGATCCATATCAATGCCACATTAAATAAATATTCATAGTTTTTAACTCGTAAGAAACAACAGCGACTCAGAGGACTGTTTCAAGGGTGCAGGAAGTTTCTTATTCCTGATTTTGAGCACAAGAAGTTCTTAAGTGATGGTCTTTATTTTTTTATTTTTACATTTTTGCAGATATTTTGAAATAAAATTTTGTTTGGATTTTCTTAACTTAATTTAAATTCAACATATTATCATGTTTTCCCTTTTCTCTGATGTTATTTTTTTTTCAAATTTTCCTAATTCAATTTCTAATTTTCTTATTTTTTTCTGAATGTTTTTCTTTCATTCTGAAGTTTCAGCCAGCTTTTTCTGTGTGTGACTGATAGTTATAATAAGATCATTTTCAACTAATTTAATACTCCTACTGTTCTAATCATATGTAATTTGTTACATTTACCCTTTTCTGACGATACATTTCAAATTTGGAAAAAATGCTGTATTAAAAAAATTTGGAACCTACTCAACATGGTGACAGTTTTAATATATGTTGTCTGAAGAAGGTTACAGGTTACAGGTCAAGTACTTTCTGGAAAAACGTTTGGGAAAAAAACTCCATCAGGGAATCCATTATCTCATTATGACCTTACATCTGAGTATAAATAAAAACTTTCCAAGCCATAATTTTCCCCACTGATGTTTTCTTACAGCTCTGGCTCACTATGATAAAGGAGAAGGTATCACTCTGTCATCTGATCCATATGAGAGCGGATCTGACAGTGTGAACAAGTTAATGGTCTCACTCCCCAGTAACACCTGAGATTCACACTCACACAGGGACACACACCGTGCATAATACACACAAAAAACAACATGTTGGTGACAACAGAACCCGAGGCACAAGTCCAATTAACATCAGACTAACAACATTCTGAACCACCGTCAGATCTCTCTCTGAATCACACCACTGATGCCATATTCTGCTCTAGACGAGATAATCTCCTAGATTATTGAACTATACGTTATCAAACGCAATGTACTGTTTGGATTTGTGTAAAAAAAAAAAGTTATGTCAAATTAAAAATACTTTGTTTGTTTGTGAACAGGTGATCTCAGCTCTCGTCAGTATAAATATATCAATCCACTCACAAAAAGGCTGCTCAGTTTGTGAAGAGAGTCAAGATGGGTGAACAGCAAAGAGTGAATTGAAGACAAATACCTATTGCTTTTTTTATTTTTACTCTGCGACACTGACAGACAAAGACCGAAGCCCACTCCAGAGCCACGGGCTCCCCTAATTAGACTCATTAAGAATCATGATATTCACATAGACGCTGCATCGGTGTGGAGAGGCCTGGGAGAGGTCATCAATTACAGGAGACCAACATCCCCTGCTGTGGAGACTTTCATCTGGCTGAGGAGCTGAATCAGTTTTATTGCAGGTTCGACAACCGCTCTGAACTATCGACAGCCCCTGACCCCATCACACCCCTCCCAACTGACCCCAAGCTTTGAATCTGTGAGACGGAGAAGAGGAAGCTGTTTCAGAGACAAAAGATCAGAAAGGCTCCAGGCCCAGACGTGTCATCTTCACACAGATCTTTAATAGATCACTGGAGCTGTGTGAAGCCCATCATGCTTCAAACGCTCCACCATCATCCCAGTCCCCAAGAAATCCGCCATCACAGGATTAAATGAGTACAGGCCAGTCGCCCTGACGTCTGTGGTCATGACATCCTTTGAGAGAATGGTCTTGTCCCAGCTGAAGGACATCACAGGCGTCCTGCTGGACCCGCTGCAGTTTACCTACTGGGCAAACAGGTCAGTGGATGATACCTTCAACACAGGACTGCACTTCATCCTGCAACATCTTGACTCTCCAGGGACATACGCAAGGATCCTGTTTGTGGACTTCAGTTCAGCGTTGAACACAATCGTACCAGGAATACTCTGCTCCAAACTCCTGTAGCTCACTGCACCAGCCTACACCTGTCAGTGGATAACAGAGTTCCTGACGGACCAGAGAGAGCAGGTGAGGCTGGGTAAAACTTCATCCTCCACCAGAACAATCAGCATGGGGGCCCCACAGCGCTGTGTGCTGTCACCTCTACTCTTCTCACTCTATACGAATGACGTATAAATGACACTTTTGACGACCCATCTGTACTTCCTACGCCAGCTTAGGAAGCTCAACCTGCCTCAGGTACTGCTGATCCAGTTCTACACTGCAGTAATCCAGTCTGTTCTCTGCACATCCATCACTGTTTGGTTTGGATCTGCTACCAAACAGGACAGAAACAGAATACAACGGACAATTAGAGCTGCAGAAAAAATCATCAGATCCAACCTGTCCTCCATCCAGGACCTATACTCCCCCAGAGTCAGGAAACGGGCAGGAAAGATCACCGCAGACCCGTCACACCCTGAACCCAACCTGTTTCAACTTCTCCCCTCTGGCAGGCGATACAGAAAACTGTTCGCCAAAACTACCAGAAACAAGAACAGTTTCTATCCACAGGCCATCAACCTGACCAACAATCAAACCAGAGTCAGTGTTGTACGATAACCTGGATCACCTCATTATACAATAACTACCTCCAACTGTCATTACTCTGACATCTGTGTACTGTCATATATATTTATATATACATATTAATACATATATATATATATTTACATTTATATAGCCTGTATACTGGAACATCTCCATTTGTTTATATCTTGTATATTTGTTTATTGCCTTGTCCATTTAATTTAAAATTATTTTACATGACATTCGTACTGTGAGAGCTCAGTTAGCCGGAGTCAAATTCCTTGTATGCATATACATGGCCAATAAAGCTGATTCTGAAATATGCAGGGAAAGGCAAAGTTTCTAAGGATGATGTGTGTGAGGGTGTGTGCGTGTGTGTGTGTGTGTGTGTGTGTGTGTGTGCGTGTGTGAGAGCATTTTTCTGCCTCGGGCTGCCTCCCAAACGCAGCTGAGTGCTTCTTTTGCTGGAAACAAAAGCGGACATAAATTAAAAGCAGATAAAATCATGCGTTGGCAGCCCGTGGCTTCGTCTGCCACACCAGCTTCCACTGTGTGAACAAACAACAGACATTTTATTCTTTTAATTCCTCCTTAGACCCCATCGGCTAACCAATACATACAGACACACACGCTGCCTTTTATTATTATCATTGCCGCTCGCCCCAACAGAAACACTGATTTCATGTTTAAACACATACAATAGATTATTAAATGCAGCAGACGTTCACAAGTTACATCCACCACAGTCGTTTACCCGAGGCAAATAGAAATCCTCCCATTGGTGAAAAAATTCCAATTCATTCATGGGTTTTCTGTTCTTCTTCTTTCACATTTTTTCAGTTACAGTTTTCAATTACAAATGCAATATGATTCTGAATACTTTCAAAAACCTTGCAGGCTGAATCACAAGCAACTGGAATTCTTTTGAAGTGGAAGGATGTTTTAGCTCTCATCCAAGAGGCTTCCTCAGTTCTGACTGACTGTTTGGGGGGGTTTCGGGTATTTAACTCCAGTAGGTGTTTTATACTTTTGGGGGTCATCAGGTCACATGTATACAGTTGCTCAGCCATCAGTATTGGTATAAAAAAGCTTGTATGGCAGAAAAAAAGCATTTCTTTGGGCGGAGTTTAGGGGTTCAATGCACCTGCAGGCTTCATGTCATAGCATCTTAAAAAACTCTTCCCGTCAGCCAATAATATGTCTTCTTCCTTGTTTTCCTTGTATTTTACATATAGCTCCGGTTAGAGGACATATGTGGTATTTTGAAAGGGTGAAAATACAATTTTGTCACATTTTGGGTCCGTTGTCTATCCAACTGGACCAAATGGAGTGTCCTTTCCCACAAAAACAGTATAGAATAACATGAACTTTGTGGTATTACTATCAAATTTGATGCAGTAGTTATCAAAGCGTTTCGGATATATATTTTACATTTATATTGGGACGTTATTCAGGCCAGGCTTAACTCAAAATAACTTATATGGATAACCTAAGTAAGACCCTGGACCTTAATGTGCTCCCATTGGCGCATGAGAGGGCGCCCACTGCTCCTCAGGGCGTGTCAAGTTGCTGCAGATTCAATTCTTGATTTGATGGGTGTATCCAGAACCACTAGTATCAACCACAGCATCCCTCTTGCACCGTTCCTCGGCAAACCAGAATCTACATGGCAACCATTTAGAAAAGCCAGTTCAGGGTGACTGCTTCACACATCATCTCACGATGGAAACACATTACACACATATTTTTTCAGACAGGTAATTCCTCAAGTCAGCAGAGGTGAAAAAATGAAAAAAAAATGAAAAAAAACATCCTCACATTAAAAGATGGACGAAGCCGTTGGTACATCGCCCTTCCTCAAATGACAGTAATAAGATGCTAATTCTAACAGGTCACATATGGACCAGTGCCACCTCTATGTCTATAAACTACGGACTCCTGAGATTTCTGTTATCCATAGGCGGTGGTATTGACTGACACCTAATTGCCAAGGCAGCAAACAGTTGCAAAACAAAAAAGAAAGCAATGAAGGCAAAAAGCCCAAATATTAGCAATGCTGTGAATTATGCATTAGCACACTGCTGAGTGTTCAATAATAGATGCTGGGGTTCAGCTCAGAGGTCTGGAGCTCCGTACTCATCAAGAGGAAAACAAACGTAGAGGTTATGTAAAGAAAATGGAACATTTTTTTTCACTCTCAGACCGCTCTGTTTGTGGTCCTTCTGGCTTTTCAAGAACATTCCATTGATTGGAATTTTGAACTCTTTCATGTCTGAACATAAAATAATGGCTGTGAATTATTTCAGCCCTACTATGGATAGTCAGGTGAAGAGTAAACAAACCCTTGATTTAATATGAGAGTCCCGGATGAATAATTCATAGAATAAGATGTTTTCCTGTGTGTAATCATGACCTACTTACCTCCCATCGTTCTTTCAAAAGGAGAACTCTGAACTTCAAGACCCCTGATGAGAGAAAAAAATCGAGGACACGAGTACCCTGCCCGGGTACTCGTGTGTCCTCGGGCAGGGTTACCGGGGCCCCACCTTGGAGCCAGGCCCGGGGTAGGGGCCCACCAGCGAGCGTCTGGTGGCCGGGCCTTCACCCATGTGGCCCGGTTGGGCTTAGCCTGAAGCAGGGACATGGGTCCGTCCTCCCGTGGGCCCACCACCCATGGAGGAAACTGCAGTGGTCCGATGCATTGTGGATCGAGCAGTAGGAAAAGGCAGTGACCTTGGCGGTCAGATCTCCGGCTATGAAAGCTGACAGTGGGGACATGGAATGTCACCTCACTGATGGGGAAGGAACTTGAGCTTGTGCGAGAGGTTGAGAGGTACAGACTAGATATAGTTCTGACTGTTGTGTGCGCTTATGCGCCAGACAGCAGTTCAGAGTACCCACCCTTTCTGGAGTCCTTGGAACCGGTGCTGGAAAGTGCCCCAACTGGGGACTCCATTGTTCTACTGGGAGACGGACACGTGGGAGAATGACACGCTCTCTTTGCACACGTTGGCAGTGACAGCGAGACCTGGAGTGGCGTGATTGGGGGGAACGGCCTGCCTGATCTGAACCCTAGTGGTCTGAACCCCCATGTTCAAACATAAGGGTGTCCACCAGTGCACTTGGCACCAGGACACCCTAGGTAGCAGATCGATGATCGGCTGGACACCAGAGGTGAGGGATGCCGTCAGGCTGAAGAATGAGTCCTACATAGCGTGGCTGGCTTGTGGGACTCCTGAAGCAGCTGACAGCTACCGGCAGGCCAAGCGACATGTGGCTGTGGCAGTCACAGAAGCAAAAACCTGATCGTGGGAGAAGTTCGGTGAGACCATGGAAGAAGGCTTTCGGTCGGCCCTGAAGAAATTCTGGCAAACCGTCCGGCGTCTCAGGGGGGGAAAGCGGTAATTTGTCCACGGATGGATGGGGACTTGCTGACCTCAACTGAGAAAGTTATCGGGCGGTGGAAGGAATACTTTGGGGATCTCCTCAATCCCACCAACACGTATTCCAAGGAGGAACCAGAGCTGGATGACTTGGAGGTGAGTCCGCTCATCACTGGGGCTGAGGTCACTGCGGCTGTTAAACAACTCCGCGGTGGCAGCGCCCCGGGGGTGGATGAGATTCGCCCTGAGTATCGTAAAGCTCTGGATGTTGTAGGGCTGTCATGGCTGACACGCCTCTGCAACATTGCGTGGACATTGAGGGCAGTACCTCTGGAGTGGCAGACTGGGGTGGTGGTTCCTTTTCAAGAAGGGGGACCAAAGGATGTGTCCCAATTATCGGGGGATCACACTCCTCAGCCTCCCTGGGAAGGTCTACGCCAGGGTACTGGAGAGGAGAGTCTGGTCGATAGTCAAATCTCAGATTCATGAGGAACAATGCGGTTTTCGTCCTGGTAATGGAACACTGGACCAGCTCTATACCCTCTCGAGGGTGCTGGAGGGGACATGGGAGTTTGCCTAACCGGTCCACATGTGCTTTGTGGATCTTGAGAAGGCATACGACAGTGTCCCTCGGGGCATCCTTTGGGGGATGCTCCGAGAGTATGGAGTGGATGGCCCACTGCTACGTGCCGTCCAATCTCTGTACTGTCTGAGTCCGAGTCTGGTTCGCATTGCCGGCAGTAAGTCAAATTCGTTTCCAGTTGCGGTTGGGGAATTCTGTCCCAATCTTCCTTCCAGAATTACCGAAGTGCCGCAACATTGGATGGTAGTTCGTTAAATCATAAATCACGCCAAATAAAGTTAATTCTAAGCATTTGGAAACTTAAATATAATTCCATTGATTCAGAAAACAGCCAAGGTGGCAGATATTATGTATTGCTGTTTTTCCTTGATAACAACATAATTAATTTGTTATAACAAGTGAACGAGCAACAGTTTTCTCGAAATAAAATGATAATTATCTCATTATTACATGAGAACAAGCAACAATATTCTCGAGGTAACGAGATTATTATCTCATTAAAGAGAACAAGGGGCAGCATTTCCAAAAATGATTTAATAAAATGTATTCCATGCAGTCTATCTGGTTCTGGTTCTGGGCTCTTACGGGTTAAAGTGTGTTTGCACTGACTGCACAGAAACCCATCAACATTGTTGAAGAACATGGCTCCACTGATGTGCCTTAAAAACCTTTTAAACAAGGACGGACTCTCTGTGCTCTATAATAACACACACTGTAGTGCGGAGAAGCAGCTCAGCGGACCAGTCTTCATGTTTGGTGTTTTTAAAATAAGAAATAAATAACCACCTCGCATAAACTCCAGAACATTCTCTGAATGAGTGAATATTTGAGTAAAGCCACTTCATGCGCATGAACATCAGGCTTAGTAGCTCCACTCCAGGCCGTGGCAGCGACCACCAACATGCTAACACGCTAATTAACAACGCAAACGTTGATCAAACGCAGCCTGTCCATCCTGTCTGGCTTATTTCTACCTGCTGCTATACCGTCAGGTTGCATCACCTCATCACAATGAAATCTTCTCTGTGTTTGCAGCAACGTGTCAGAAGCCATTAAAGATCGCTGTGTCTTTGCCGTAATGCACGGCTGTCAGTGTGAGTCTGTTAACGTAATGGCTCACCGGATACATCATCAAGGCAACTCAATAAGGGCACGCTGCCAATTGACTTCAAGAGCAACCATCGGGAATAAGCAAGCACTGGGTCAGGAGGTCAAAGGTCAGGGATTAGTGAGTGTGGTGATCTTAAAGGAAAGCATGCTGCTTGCTTGTATCCAAAATGTGAAATATCTATGCCTTTGCATCTATGAGTGTGTCTGAATTTTAAATTTAACCAAGATCAGTCACATATTCATTAACGTCGCACAGTCTCGGATTCTGAGCAAAGTCATACATCACTCAGATAGAGTTCACCCACAACGGCTCATGGCGTGTTCATCCGTTGGGACTGTACCACAAGTCCACCATAAAGCAAGGAGACTATAAAATGACTGACCCCAGATTGGGAAATTATCTTTTCTCTGTGTTGTCATTTCACTTTGTGATCTAGAAACTACATTTCAAGCCGAAGGGCTTTCAAAGAGCTGAATTGATTGTGCTTTGAGAGTTTCTGTCAACAAAGACAATTCTTGTGTACTATACCCAAAACACACACAAAAACACACACTCAGACATGTAGTGTGATGGCTCTTTTGAGGCTGGTGTATACAGACTTTACATCCTGGTAGTCAGCGAGCCTCTGAGAATAGCCACAGATAGCATTAGAAGAGAACAAAACAAATCACAGGCGAGTCGGGGAATTCAAACAGGGATAAAAAATAGACAAGGAAGGAGTGAGAGAAACATAGCAGAGGAGAACAGAGCAAATATCTCCCTCTGGACTTGGCTGCCCTGTGGGACTCGACGCTGCATTCCCTCCATCTGTCTACAATGATGCCCGTCATCATTCATGCTTCCATAAGGCCATTCCTCGTCTGTTTGGATCCAGAGAACAACAAAACTGATTCAGAACTCGACAGTGAGGCAAGCTCGAACGAAGATGAGATGGGAACAGAGGCCAGGTGTGCAGTGGTGAATGGAATATTCTATGGTAATAAAGTGGCAGAAAAGTAGGCGTGAATAAAAGCATAGGATGAGCATCGAAGCTCATGTGGCTGGATGGGGAATTACTTGGCTGTTTGATTAACTAATATGTATTTTGTAAGAAATAATTTCCCATTTGTGAGATAAACTGCTGTGATGAACTGATATGATTGAGATTGTATAATTATTAATAATAATAATAATAATAATACATTTAATTTATAAACAAAT
This sequence comes from Lophius piscatorius, assembly GCA_009660295.1. Classification (NCBI taxonomy): domain Eukaryota; kingdom Metazoa; phylum Chordata; class Actinopteri; order Lophiiformes; family Lophiidae; genus Lophius; species Lophius piscatorius. The sequence goes on from VRLP01004721.1 coordinate 40,428, forward strand.
AAACAAAGTTAAACCGATTCTGACTAACAAAGTTTAATTAACGCCAATAAATTAAGTTGAATCCGAGTAACTTGAATAAAGTAACTAAGTTTAGTCGACCCAGATAAATTATATTAAACCAACTTAAATATATTCATACACACCAACTTTATTGCTTAATAATGAAAAAAGACGTTCAATCTTTCCATGATTTTCTGAATTCATTCAAAGAATTGTTTTTTTTGTTCTTTGTTTTTTTTAGTGGAGCTATCTTGACCCTTGAGATGGGGGGAGACCAAATAGTAAACATGTAATGTGCGAGATCTGAGTCTTTTCTCCCACTAACATAGTTTTCAGCAGCAGCAGGATGCTGGATTGACAGTTAAACCATTAACGTGTCATTATCATAAAATCTTATCATTTTATTTTTTTCAATTATTGTATAATATTAAATTATTGTTTTATAATAATATAGCATTGTTTTATAAAATCATCATATATTGTATTTATAAAATGATTATAAATGTTGATGTTACAACGCTACTATTATCAAATATAATGTCATCTTTATTAATTGTAGACAATCAGACACGGCAATATAGTGAAGTTAATTCTCAGCATTTGACCCATCCCTGATCAGCAGTGGGCGGAGCCTGTGGAGCGCCCAGGGGGAGATTGGGGCTTAGGGTTTTGCACAAGGACACTACGACATGCAGATTGTGATGGCTGGGATCAAACCACCAATCTTCCAATTGATGACCTCTTACCCCACTGTGTTCATCTAAGGGCGGCTGTAGCATTTCCACATGACATGGAATTATGCAGTGGAGATTCCACCTTTTGAGGAATCTGGACTCAGATGACAACAACTGTAAACTCTCAGCAGAGTTCAGTCTGGAGTTTTTACTTTGATGCAGGAATGTAGGACTTCTGGGAGACACAGGAGTAGTGGAGCCATGACTTCCAGGCCCAATCCGAAAGTTACCAGGTTTTCACAAAGATTTTAGAAGGTCCTGGTTTTCATAAAGAAATAACTAATCTCTCCAACGTTGTACCGGTTAAACATAGTTTAATCACGCAACTCTAGAACATGTGGCTCCATACATGTGTGAACCTAAGTGGATGATGACATGAAGAAGATACAAAACAAGGAACGGAGAAAAATTAAAACACCAATCAGTAATGGTGATAATGTATGATAATGCATGATAATGAATGATAATGAATGATAAAGTATGAACATGTGTGAGAAGGACAATATTTCTTAAGCCTGGTCCTGTCACAGAGTTTAGACACATCTCGTGAATAATGTCCCTCACAGGGTCCAAAACTAAATAAGGGAAACTCATGGGGACAAAAAAAGAAAAACAGGAGGATTTGCTTTGGGCTCCCAGAAAGAAGGAATGCACAAAGAGATGAAGATACCGCTCTGATTAAGCTTTCTATTAGACTATTTGTCATCACAGTTATCTGTCATCTTAGAGCAGAATGAAAGATTTGGAATTCCTCCATAAGTTTTTTTTATAGGAGTGACACGATCGAGATAAACAATCCTGGTCTGGAAGCATCGTCTGGAGCAGAGGGAGAAAAGCAGGGTTAGACGGAGAGGACGATCTTTATCTAGATTTGTGTGCGTGTGTGTGTGTGGGTGGGTGTGTGTGTGTGTGTGTGTTTTGGTGTGGGTGTCTGTGTGTGTGTGTGAGTGTGTATAGGTGTGGGTGTCTGTGGAGGAAATCGTTTGGGTGATGATAGCTCTGTTATTGCTGCAGTTTGCTGCAGGGATTATCTAATGCAGTTTTTAGCCTCACAGAATCTCCTCTCTGCCGCTGCTGCGGTGCCGCCGTCTGTGTTTCCTGTCAGATCGCTGAAAGTGTCCGGGAAGTTATTTTAAACACAAGTTCAGCTTTTAACCCATTCCTCTCAGATTCATCCTGGTTACCACTGTCCGTGGTTATACCAACATTTTATTAGAAAACATCCTTTTCATTCAGGCCAAAGGTGCTCGCGTAACGTGACGTCGTGACACTGCATTGTGTATTTCCTCATTTTTTAAACTTGAAACACATAACACGGTGATGTTAACGTTGATGTTTTATGAGGACATTATCTCTGTCTTTATATATAGAGTATTAACACTAACTGCAATGGAATCATTTTTCCAGAACTGATGCTGTGTTTATTTATCTACATTTAGTCAACCTTTTATCAAGAGATTTAAAAGGAATAGGAATATCATGGTTGTGTGTGACAACAATCCAAAAACAGGCAATAATTAATTAAATAAATATTGATTATTGTATACTGAAACGTTATATTTATTTTACCAAATGAGAAATTTAACTGGAAGTAAGTTTATATATAGTTCAGTTAAAATAATTAAAGTGTTAAAATAAGTATGTTTAAGTGTTTAAATGAAGCTAGGATGTCAGAATAAAACAAACAATACAACAAATTGAATTTACTTCTTTTTTTTCATGTTTTGTTTTGGGTTTGTTTTGTTCTGTTTATGTCTTGGCAAAATAGATATATTGGTAAATGTTCAATCACAATTTCAACTTTTGACCAAATCAGGAATGTAATTTTAAAAACTAAGGGGAATCTGTGGAAATTCCCTCCTTGATTTAATATTTCTACTTTGAAAATACTTTTATTAATTCATTATTTTATTGTATTAAATGTCAAAAATGTCCAAAAATTACCCATAATAATCCCTCAGATGCCAGTTTGGTGTCTTCAACTTGTTTTCCTAAAAGCATCCAATCCTCAAAAACTATAAAATGATGATAAAGTTTGAGGCGTGTGTGCATCACAGATATTGTCCATGTGTGTGTGTGTGTGTGTGTGTGTGTCTGTTGTGAGTGGGGTGTATGTTTGTTGTGGAGATGTGCTGGTGCTGTGAGTGGACACTACAGACAGCTACTAGAGAGACAGACGCTGATTAGGGCTGGACTTCAACTCCACTTCACTTATCAAATACACTCAAAGACAAACACCACCCCTCCCCACCACCACCCTCCGCACACACACACACACCCACACAGGCAGAGGCAGACAGACACACTCCGGCTCTGATAGCTGTTATTAGTTTATTAGCCTCTCAGACTGTCGGCCACGTCTGCCTCCGACTTCTGAGCAACTGCTTCTGTGGGTTTTCCTGTGCATGCATGCAGTTGTGTGCATGTGTGTGCGTGAATACTGGCTTCTAAGAGCACAAGAGCATGTAGCATTTGTGTTATCGGGTCTGCTGTAGGTCCTGGAATGTGAGGTGGGTCTGCATCTGAAGGACTGAAGCTGAGGAGATAGACAGCTGCAGACAAGAGACAGAAGACCTTCAGCATATCAGACTGCTCTAATCTTCAGTCCACACAACACGCCATTCCTCTGAAACACCTGACCTCACGTTCAAACCAGCCGGTTCATGTGGACCGAGAACTGCCAAAAGTATATACGATCAAAACAATGTAAGAACAATTTCTACGCCTCAACCTTCTTCATCACCATGCCCATCCGCACAAAAGATAGAAACTACTACAAAATGGATATAAAAACAGGAATTGAACTGAGGAAACCTTATAGACAGTGAAAACTATTAAAAAATTTTAAAAAAAAGGAAAAGACTGCTATAAAAACATAAATTGGCTTTTTAAATCACGATCTCAACTCATAACAGCACGTGACACAAACGCTGAACAATTTAAAAAAAAACTTCACTTTCATTACAATTGTGTAAATAAATGCTGAAAAATAAGCACTATTCCTTTATGTGCATCTCCTCCCACTACGTCAAACACCACCTAACATGGGTCTCCATCCTCCTTCACAGGCTGCAGCAAATAAATTCTTCAGTGCCGTTGAGGTCAAAGGTCATGAGTGGAGTTTAGATTTCACATCAACAGAAAATAAACCCATAAATGCTTTAAAATGACGTACAGCCCGACGTTTGTTCTGTTTGGACAGGAGATTAAAGCACTCGCATAAATATTTTTGTTTCTAATGCATTAACTGTCACAATTAAAGAAATACGTGCATACATGAGGGAACACCTCGCAGAAGAGTAAAGAATACGAATAAGTGCACTTATGGAAGTGAAGAATATGTCTCCACTGTAAAAAATAGTCTGTAGAAATTGCAGGGAAAAAAATGGCCAAATGGCAACAATTAAAGACTGAAAAATTCAAAACAGTTAATCACAGTAGTAATTATGGTGAATTGTCTCAAATAAAGAAACAGCAAATAATTTGATTTATTGTAAATTAAATTATAAGTAAAGATGGAAAACATAGAATTTTACTGTGAAAATAAAAACGATAAAGATAAATTTATGACACAAGAAAGACTTTACCGTAAACATATTATTCCACCTAAATGACAGATTTGGATGGTATGTATATTTAATTTTACAGTAAAAAAAAACTAAAAAACTTTACCAATTAAGCAAGAGCGTACTGTTGTTTTTAAAGTAATAAGAGGCTTATTATATAGTATATATTTGTGAAAATGTTGATTACAAGGCAAAATTATTTTTTTATATTTAATTATAGGTTGGAATTGTATCTGTTTTCTTTCATTGTACAAGAACAAAACATAAAACAATAGTGCATTGAAATATAATGGATAAGAGTAAATATACATTACTATAACTGTTTGTTTTGGTTATTACTATAACTGTTTGTTTTGGTTATGGATAATGTCTTGTCCATGGTTGTTGCCACACAGGCGACCACAGCTGCCGGTATTTTACCGTAAATTATACAAAATAAATATTTTCTTTACAGTGTTTTCTTTAT
>VRLP01004722.1:0-45182 GCA_009660295.1 Lophius piscatorius
ACATCTCAGAGATGAAGGCTGGGTTTTGTTTGGGTGGTCTGTAGATTAGAAGTATGGTCATGGAGAAAGGGGGTTTACAATTAAATGCCAGGCATTCAAAAGAGGAGTTCATTTCACTACCCTTTAGTTGAGCCTTTCAGAGCAGTATTTGTTTGGTTAAGTTTTAGTAGGTGTTCATATGTACAGTCAAGCTGTCTACACAGTTGAATCAGTTAATCATGAATATTTACTTTGTAAAGGTTTTCTCAGAAAATATGTTCAGCCTGTATGGTATTGGTTTACTTTTATACTACACAGCTATCCATATCAATAAAAGCACTGACGTGAAGTCAGGATAAGACCGAGTATCTTGGTTCAATACCACTTGTCTGTATACATCATATTAGGCAGAATGTGAACATTCATTTAATCATTCATTATCAACTGCTTACCCTGTCTTAGGGGGCTGGAGCCTATCCTAGATGACGTTGAGCGAGTGGCAGTCTACACCCAGGATGAGTCGCCAGTTCATCACAGGGCCAACACATAGAGACACACAACAACTCACACTTACAGTCACTCCTACGGGCAATTTAGTGTCACCAATTAACTTAGATTACATGTTTTAACTCAAAAACTGCTCTTATCGAGTCGTCTAGGCATCACGATTTGACTCTTGTCGAAGTCACTCAGGTGCTTAGGCATGCTTATTTTTCCCATTTCCAACACATCAATATTGAGGACAAAATGTTCGCCTGATGGCTAATACATCCCAGAGAGAAACTAAGAAGAGGAAGAAGGAGAGAGGAGAGATCATCTTCAGCTGAACTAAGAGTCACCCTGGGGCCATAAGAGACAGACAGAAAGAGGCGACGTGACGGCAAGATGAAAGGGAGTAACAGGCATGTGGTGAGATTGAGAGACACACAAATACATAAACAGACACACACACACACATACACACACACTGAATTTGATGGCTGGATAGATTGCTTTGAAGTGAGGAAGGATAAGACAATGGCTTTGAGCTATAAGTGGAGAGAATCAGAAATCAGCCTGTCTGAACTTAACTGTCAGCCAGTGAAGGATTATTGGACACCAGGTCAGAAAGAGAACACACTCTCAAAATACCAAAAAGGTGTCACGTAAAGATGTCATAGTCACAAATCACTTGAGGTTGATTTAGAGATGCTAACGGAATGCTGAAATGGAGAATGGAGACAAAAATGTATCTTTTTAAGGGATTAATTTATATCACCCCAATGTATCCTGTTTAGAGGTCTGAACCATTGCAGAGTAGGTTTCGGTGCAGGTATCCGGTGCAATCTTTGAAAAACTAGTGACACTATGCCTTTTGTTATATCTAACAATAAAAAACTGAGATTTGTGTTACCTGTACAATAAAAAATACAAATGCTGTCTAAAGTGACAGCCATTATGATAAATCCATCCCGCTTTATGATTTGAGACCAATTTGAACCTGATAATGAGACTCAGGACCTTCAGACCAACTGTCAGGGTTCCTCCGGTTCTGTTTGTCATGCAGTGTATGGTTGGTCGCGAGGGGACAAGCAGCAGCTCCCAGCTCCTGGACGGGATCTTGTTGCACATCCCAGACAACTGATAGACGATCTGATGGTTTTCTGAAATGTTAGAGATTTTCGTTGGCCAACTCACGCATTCACACAGTTGAAGCCCGGACACAACTCTATCGGATGACCTCTGCCCCTTCTTTTCTCACTGCGCCTGTGTTAAGTGACTACAGAGTGTCTGAGTTGTCATGGCTACACGACACTTGAGGGTGCAGATTTGACTGGCAGCAACTGAACAGCAAGGACGAAAAAGAAAGCTTCTTACCTGTCAGAGTGGTGCAAACTATCAAGTTAACACTCTATACAGTAAATTGTAGCTCGACTACCTCCTAATAAATCTGCAGAATTGAGCAGACAATTTATATAATTATCTACAGGACACAACAAATTCCTCTTTGAGCAAGCAATTGGCGACAATGGCGAGAAAAAAAATGCTCTTTAACGGGCAGAAACCTTGAGCAGATCCAAGACTCAGGGTGGACGGTTTGAAAAAAAAGAGAGTGAGAGAGAGAAAGAGAGAGACACAGGTGAGGAGAGATATAGACGGGGGAAAAGCAGCAAAGATATCAGCTATAGTCCACTTTCTCCAACCGCACCATGGTCGGGCCGCGGCAGCAGCAGGGATCCCAAGTTGATAATAACATTAATATTAATGTAACATATAGTGATAGCTTAAAGGGAAATACTATACAATAATAATAATAATGATAACAACAATAATCATCATCATGAACATCTTTTGATCAGTTGACATCGAGCAGGTCCACAGCAGCAGATGCAATCACCAACCATGTGACCTTACAGGGCGAGAAAACACAAAGACTCCAGGGAAGAAGTCAAGTTAGTAACATGCATTTAATCCATTAAAATACATTAATCCATTTAACATGCATTAAACCATTTAACATGTATTAATCCAGTGACATGCATTAAAGTGAGTGGGATGTATAAAGAGGGACAGTGAGAGAGGAAGAGAGAAAAGCTCAGTGCATCATGGGAGATCCTCTAGCAGTCTAAACCTATAGCAGAATAGCTAAGAGCTAGCTTATGCCCGCCTTAATTCTAAACTTTATCATAAAGGAGTTTTAAGCCTACTTTTATAGTTAGAGAGGGTCTCTGCCCCCCGAACCAAGATTGTAAGATGGTTCCACAGGAGAGGAGCCTGATAGCTGAAAGCCCTGACTCCCATTCTACTTCAGGAGACTCTAGGGATTACAAGTAACCCTGCATGCTGGGAGCGCAGAGTTCTAATTGGACAATATGGAACTATGAGCGACAGAATGTGCCATATTTTAGAAATATTACGCAAATGAAAAAAGGCAGTCCTAGAAATCTGTTTTATGTGGGAGTCAAAGGTCATATCCTGATCAGTGGTGCTGGAGGCCAAGGTCATACCATCCAGAGTAGATATATCATCAGATAAATTGTTTCTAAGGTGCTTGGGTCCCAACACAATAACTTCAGTTTTATCTGAATTTAATAATAAAAAGTTGCAGGTCATCCAAGTCTTAATGTCTTTGAGACACCATTCTAAGTTGGATAAGTGATTAGATTCACCTGGTTTCATTGATAAGTACAATTGTGTTTCATCAGCATAACAGTGAAAGTTTATGGAGTGTTTCCTGATAATGTTGCCCAAAGGGAGCAAATATAATGTGAATAATATTGGCACAAGCACAGATCCCTGGGGAACTCCATGGGTAACTTTACTATGCATGGAGGATTCATTGTTAACAGATACATACTGAGATCTGCCAAATAAATATGACTTAAACCAATTTAATGCAGTGTCATTGATGCCAACTAGGTTTTCAAGTCTTTGTATTAGAATTTGGTGGTCAATAGTATCAAATGCAGTACTAAGATCCAACAAGACCAGAACAGAGGCCAGTCCTTCATCGGATGCCATAAAAGGTCATTCGTAACTTTGACCAGTGATGTTTCTGTACTATGGTGAACTCTAAAACCTGATTGGAAATCCTGGATCAAGAGTCGGCTTTTTAAGCAGCGGTTTGATTATGGCTTATTTTAAAGGACTTTGGTACTTAGCCTGAATTTAACGACAGATTGATGATTTCTAATAGACAGTTGCTGACTAAGGGTAAACTTTCTTTAAGTAGACTAGTTGGGATAGGGTCTAGGAGACAGGTTGTTGTTTTGGATAAGGAAATAAAGGAAGTTAATTGTTTCAGATCAATCGGAATAAAGCGGTCTAGATCTGCTCCAGGGCTATCTGTTGTTTCCAAGCACATAGTCCTGGGGTGTAAACTTGAGTCAATTCAATGCCGGAGGTTATGGATCTTGTCCCTAATACTTATGATTTTGTCATTAAAGAAACTCATGAAGTCATCCCTACTAAGGGTTTTAAGAATACGGGGCTCAATAGAACTCTAAATGTCAGTCAGCCTGGCTACAGTGCTGAACAAAAACCTGGGGTTGTTTTTATTTTCCTCTATCAGTACAGAGAAATAAGCCGCTCTGGCGCTGCGGATGGCTCTCTTATATTTTTTAATGCTATCTTCCCAGGCTAATCGGGACTCAACAAGTTTAGTTTGTCGCCATTTTCTTTCTAGTTTAGGAGTTGTTTGTTTGAGGTTTTGAGTCAGGTTGTTAAACCATGGAGCTGCTCTCCTCTGTGTCACACTTTTCTTTTGTAGGGGGCAATAGTGTCAAGACCTGCTCTTTCTGAAAAAGCCTGTTGAGGCAACTGTTGTTGTGAATTGGCGCTATATTAATAAAGATTGATCAATTGATTGATTGATATTTTGTAGTAGCCATTTATATTTTAGTCACTAGGGGGAACATTTTTATGAAAAACCCTGTTTTCCATACATATCTCAAAAATTGTGTCATGGATCGTTTCCAAACTAAATACCTTCATATACCTTAGTGCGAGGATGAACATAATACGTTTTTGCAAATGTCCGTTGTAGATTTCCAACCCTAGGAAGTGCTTTATCTCTAAAAGTTTGTTGATTCATAATTTCTCTCTTGTATATCTTATATTTTACTTATATTTTTCATATTATATTCCTTCAGTGTGGGATCTAGCTGGCAAATGCCGACTTTTCTTTCCTTTGTGGAGGAATATTTGAAAACTAGGTTTATCTTTTAATCTACTAAAAGTGACACTCTTTGCTATGGCTGAACCTACCAACAACCTTTGACTTGAAGGATCCCAGGGTTAAGCACAAACAACAGACCTGCACTGGGTTTTAACATTAGTGATCAGAGGGTGCCACAAGCACTAACCCTGTGTTTCTCATCCTTGTCTCTCATTTAGCTGTCTACAATGATTGATGAAGTCATTTTGACCCTCCACTGGTTTCTCAAAAGCCCTACTTCCCCTCTAGATATTGGAAACTTCCCTCTTGCCTTTTTCTGTCTGTCAGCTACTTTCTTTGAGTTCCCCTCTCTCTTACTTAGCTTGTGGGGTAAAAATGTTTTCAGTTTGTCACTTCAGTTTTTCCTTTTGCTCTGGCTTGGGGCGATGCCTCTCCCTCACTCCCTCTCTTCTCTCTTATCTTCTCTCTAGTTTCGGTCAAGGGTGACATCTCCCTCTTTCTTCATGCCCTTCTCTCCATGTCACGTGTGACTGAGCTAGATATCTCTTAGCTAATTTAACATCACCAGAGACAACACAAAGGCACGCTCAGTCAACACTGAGTCACAACAAATGGCAGCCCTTGAGATGAAAGAGTGCTGTGTCAACAGATCACTCAAAATTGCAGAAGTACATGTTCACTCTTCCCATAGCATCTATTACACTTCTCTGTCTGGGCACATTTTAAAAATGATAGTTTCTACCCACCAAGGTGCTTGTGGCATGACATGTTCAGTATCAATTCAAACGCTTGTTCAACAATATCTTGAAATAGTCAGAGCTGTCAGACTCAATATCTGCACAGTCATGTCAGGACTTTGATTGCCCATAAAGGATAAGTTGTACTATCTAATTGTACAATCTTGCTATCATAAAAAAATAAATAAAAATAGATAGCCAATCCATTGGTAAGATTGTTATGGGTTTTTTGGAAATTGATAATTTCTGACTTGCTATTCATGTGTGTTTATGTAGTGGTTATCAATATTACTGGAACCCCTCTTATTGCTTCTATTTTTCTTTTTATCTCATACCAAAGTATGTCAGATCATAAAACAAGATGTAACATAAAAAGAAAGGCAACCAACAGTAAAGACAAAATGTAAAAACAACTGTCTCTGACATGACTGAGCTGGAATTTTGGCCTCCTCTTTTTCTCAGAACCACTTAAGTGCAGCCACATTGGTTAGTTAGTACAAACCTCGTGATACGATTCAATGATATCCCCGACCATTCGGGTATAGAAAAAATAGGGCCTAAAATATATTCTTAAATAAGTTAATGTTTTGAAAACAGTTAAAAATAAAATTAAATCTCAATATGGTTCAGGTCCTTCGAAATGTGAGTCATTCAGAGGTGGACTCCTCTTCTGTATGAGATCAGTGTTCTGCTGCACGACTCAGCAGAGATATATTCTAACACTCTGCTCATGAGAAATTCACCTATTACATAATTCATTCATTTATGAACTATCACCCCAATTACAAGAGGTATGAAAAACAACAAATATAGAGACTATAATAATTGAATTAATATGTGAAGATGATAAATCCATAAACCCCATATAGCACAGAGCTGTGTCTTTGTGGACGCAGCAAGCAGTATTTGTTGATAGTCTATTGTGATGGCTCTCTCTCTAGCAGAGCCTGCTGTTTGCAATTTTTCTCTATGGCGGAGCTTATTAGCAGCCTAGGGCACACCTGGCCAATCCTCAAGAATACTTAAGACCTGGGTGTCTCGGTCAGCCCCTCTTTCTCTCCATCAGCCTCGTGCCAAGTCTTCTCTATGGTTCCACACCTTATGTTCCTACACCAGCAGTGAATAGTCTTTCTCAGGCAAACCTAAGTAATGATAATATAATAGTAATAACTACATGTCATTTCCTATAAAAAGCTTCATGAATCAATGCTTCATGGGTGAGTTATTTCACTCCCTACTCCCATGTTTCTCCTTGAATCCCCCGGTGCCTTAATTCAATTAAATACTAATTTTCTTGCACTGCACCAAAACTTCAGCCATTTATTTAATTATGGGGTTTTCTATTTAACTACTCTCTGAAAACCTGTCTCTTTTCATGATGTTTATATGTCTTTTATAAATCTATTAGCACTATTAATTAGCATGTTGAAATGTAAAATACTATTAATCCTGCGTTGCATTGCTTTACCAACTAACTACATTCTGGCTTCAGCATGGGAATTTCCACACAGTATTGATCTCTTCCAGATCACAGCAAGTATAACAATATTTTCCAAAATGCTGTAAACACTGTAACTTTATTTCATCCACCTCTTGATAGTGTTCAAGTGTTTAATTCACAGCATTGGCCACAATCGCATGTTTTTATCTAATGGGTTTCCATTTTCCAATGCTGTTTTTCATTTGTCATTTTTGAATTCTTTTCACAGTGCGGGCATGACACTCAAGAGAGAGGAGTACTTAAATCACAGTCTAAATATAGCTTTGTTCTACCCAGTGCTCAGGTCATTAACCCAGCCTGCATGTGGTACAATGAGAGACTTTCACTCCATTTAAGCAAAGATGGCTATCTCTGTGATTGATACCTACAGTGCTCCCCAGAATTACCGGCATAATTTAAGTGAAATGCGATGCAAAAAAAAAGTCTTTATTATCTTTATTGTCTCATGATCTTTTATTGAAATTATTCACATGACAACATCTAACCTTTAACTATTATTGAACATATTAAAAGAAAGTAACATTCCATTAACATAAAATAAATATTGTTCTCTAAACATGTGCAACATTTATTTGCAACTTGCATTTCAAATTTTCTGCAGGTACAGTTCCCATATTGAGTCATCTCTATTGTTAGTGATGACGTTTGACAACACATGGAGAAGATCTAAGACAATTCCTCCACGCAGAAACTGTCAAAGTACCACAGATTCTGAGGTCAAAGCTTGTGTACTTGCCTCTTAAGCACATCCCACAGATTTTCTTGGGTTGCAGTCCGGACGCTGGAGGGAGAGGAAGCTGGCGATGTCTGTTTGCTGCTTCTCTATCAGAGTTCTACAGCCTGCAATAATATACACCAACAAGTATACCATTATTACAGCAGAACACTAATAATTTCATGGCTTTCTTCAAATCCAAAATTGACTCAATCCATTCTGTCCTTTGTAGTCCCTCCACTCTACCTATTCAGTCTTCTTACTCACAGTTTGAGATCTCAAAGCATCTAAATTTCTTCCCAGAAATCTCGCAGCAAGAGGTTGAGGATATCATCAGGACGATGAAACCCTCCATCTGTGCCCTCGACCCCTTTCCTACAGCCCTAGTGAAAACTAACATCTCTTCCATCAGTCCCCTGATCACCGCTATAATAAACCAATCCCTCCAGGCTGGCTTTGTTCAATCTGCCCTAAAAACTACCATAATCAGACCACTCCTCCAAAAACCCACTCTCGATCCAGAAGTTTTACAATTTACAGGCCTATTTCCAAACTCCCATTCCTGTCCAAAGTACTTGAAAAAGTAGTTGCTGCCCACCTCCAGGATCAACTCAAACACATCAACCTCTTTGAAACCTTTCAGTCTGGTTTTTGTTTCAACCACAGCACAGAAACAGCTCTGCTTAGAGTCACAAATTACCTACGGATGGCCGCAGATGCTGGTTCACATTCCCTCCTGATTCTCCTGGATTTGTCTGCTGCCTTCGACACTGTTGACCATCTCATACTCCTAGATTATCATCACGGCTACATCACCATTGGACTCACTGCCACCCCCCTAAACTAAAGTCCTGCACGGGTCTTCAGCTTTAGCATTGATCCTAAAGCAGGACAATGCTTCAGATCATTGTCCTGCTGAAAAGTCCAACCACTTTAACAGCCCACTTTTAATTTCTTGATAGAGTATCGGAGATCCAACACCAAACTTCAATGTGGGTATGAGTTGTTTTACTCGATGGCTTTCTTTTCTAAGCTCTCTTTTGGTTACCTCAATCAAATTGTACCAATGAAAGTCCCTGTGGTGTTTATCAAACTGCAGGCACTTTAGTCTGGTGTGCTAGGGACAGCAAAGGCTTTTCTCTTGTTACCCTACCAATCAGCTTTATACTGGTGTAGGCTCCATCTGATGGTGGTCAGGATGACTATTTCAACCCAAAGTTCAACTGACCTATGCCACTCTCTAACTGTAATCCCTTGAGACTCTTGCCAGTCAAATGATTCTCCTCACAGTGCGTCGGGTCAGTTTGCAGACAGATCCTCTGCCATTTTCAGCATTCCTAATCCCTTTAACTTCTTAATTTATCTAACCTCTGAAACTGACATCTTTAACTTTTGAAATATTTTTTGTATCCATTGCCAGAGTTCTGTAGCTTTACAAAGTTTTCTTAGCACATCCCTATTGTTTTTTATACAAGTACGTTAAAGAGAACAATACTTATGGTGCCATCCACGACAGCATGGGTATATCCCTGAAAAGCCAAAATACCCTGCGATGTAAAAGCAACCCCACACATTGAACTCAAATTAAGGTGAAAATATATTACAGTGTTCATATAAAAAGCTCTCCTTGTGAGTAAAATATGACATACAAGATCGATCTTGAGTCAATTCATATTCATCAAAGTTGGACAAAACAGACCCGCAACTAGGAAGTTATGGCTTAGAAACAGTGATATTTGTAAAAATAGATCCCCCTATTGAGCAAAATATAAACTATTAGAGTGAACTATTAAACCAAAACACTCTATACAAGATAGATCTCCTCAAGTTGATTTATATGCACCAAATTTGGACTAAACTGGACCAACAGTTGAGAAATATTGGCCGAAAACAGTTGGAGATAAAGCTCCCCCTAGTTTTGGAAAATTATAACCGACCCCCCCCAAAATCCATGCCTTTTTCCCTTGCAGGAATGTATATGTGGATATGAAATTTGAAAGTGATCTAGTTTTGAGTTATTGCGTTAACAAAAAAGTCTTCGGTCCTAGACGTGGTGGCTGCGGCAATGACAATTCCATAATATCCCTGACTTTTTGTGGTTAGAAATAAGGCCAGGAAATTTGATTCTATTCACACACTGAAAAAAACTATAGTTTGGTTTTACTTAATTTAATATCGGACATTGGTTGCACACATAGAGTTTGCTTTGGTACCAACTAACAAAATTGTTTTAAATCAACACAAACTACTTAGGTTTAATCAACACATTTACTTAAGTGTTTAAAAGTTATTGAATTTTTGTTCCAATAGTAAATAAAATATTTTTATCATCTCAATCCCTTTATTCCAACACTATTTACTCTACAGTTAACTTTACCAACACCAATATATTTTCATATTCTTGTCAATTGTTTATGTTTTTATAATTTGAAAATTCAAATTTAATTTATTAATTTATATTACTTAAGATTTTAAATTACAACTACAGCAATAAATGCCATTCCATGTTTTTCATTACTTAATAATCACAATATAAGCATTTTAAACATTGTCCACTATCAGCTAATCAGAATAAAACTTAATGTTGTATACTAGAATCATTTTCAATTTAACTTTTTGTTTAATTTATTTTGAGTATGTAGATACAATTGGTACTGAAGAAACATATTTTTCTTCCATAGTGCAGTGGTGGTTGTCATAGATTCAGTGAGTGAGTATTCTCAGCTAAAGCTTCATAATTTGAGTTTTCTTGAAAATACTTCTAAGTAGTTGCAGTTCTTTATTTCATGTATTTTGCATGAAAACACCAACTGTGTCTGTTAAAAATTGCGTTGACTGAAATGTTCTGATTGATATGTCAGCCTTATGATTAATGCTTGAATAAGTGACTGAATAGTTTTAGAAACCTTGGGTTCCTAAGATGCACTTTTTGGTTGTTTAATTTTTTCTTATTTTAGAGGGATTAATTAGAAGTAATAATAAAGCCGTTTATTGTCAAATGCAGAGTCCTATAAATTTGAGCATTTTAAATCATGTTTAATATGCATTGCAATGTCTACAGATTACTAGTCCAATACTAAATTTGAGATATGAATTAAGTTGATCCCTGATTAGTTGATTGTTTTTAAGAAAAATCTTCTTTAGAGGATTCAAGTCTAGAGAAATATATGACTTCATCAAGATAGTGGTCTGTTTCATTTGGTTGCTTATCTTTTTCACTTCCAGGCAAACACAACACTGAACATATACCCCCTACTCCATATTATCCAGTACTTAAGATGGAAGTAAGATTACTTCAGCTAAAATGTTAAAAGTATGTTCTATAATGAGACCAAGTCACTGTCTATTTTTGTTGTTATTATTCCTCCTGCACTGCAGAGTCCTTTCATAATGCCCTCTTTGACTGCATCGATGTCATCCTCAATCAAAAAAGAAGAACATAGCAACAACATGTTTATTAAAAATAAAAGTACAATTGTGTCTAATAAAAAAGAAATTCAAAATATATTGAATATTAGACATACATCGATGTTAAATTGTTAGCAATATTGAATAAATGAAATTCAAAGTCCAATGAGGCTCCCTGGAATTCTTTTACAACAAGATATTTTTTTACTTTTTTACAATTCTGGCAAGGATAAACGTTTTGAATTAACGGCACATTCTAAGGCCCAGGATTATTAGACTGGCACTCTAGAATAAACATCTATAGAGCACCACAAAAACCATAGCCCACAATGAAAGAGTCAACCCCAGATACTCGCACAATTTCCTTATGAATCCGGAGCAACAAAAACCACCAAAAAATAAAAAATTGTATCCAGAGCTACAAACCTTGGGTTTGTCCTACTTCACCAGAACACACAACGTTACATTGTGCTGTGGTGTAATAAGCGAGCGAACAAGCTTCAACACCAGACAAGAATGGTCCGATGACAACTTCTGATGACGTAGTTACCTGGGCAGTCATGTGACCGCAGCAAAGCACCACTTCTCCTCTTTTACCAAAGCAAATACCAGTTTCGCTAGCTTATGGCTAACTTTACTGATAGCCCGAAGCTAGTTACAAACTAAGAGATCCACGCTATTAATATGAACGATGCTTTTACAATATTATTATTGACTTTCTTGGGGCAATCTTGGACCCACAAGACACAAGACAGCGGGGCAGAGCTGGTGCAATTAAAATATTTAATATTAACCAAAATAAGGCACGAGGAAAAAGCAGAGGTTCAAACAGGAATAACGCAAACACTAGGATTCACTTACATTCGACAAAACACTGGGAGAAGGCTGGGACAAGTGATGACAGGGGGGAACATCAAACAACGAACTGGCAACCAAGGAAAAGTGAGGACAGACTTCATACACTAATTTAATGAGACAATGAGACACAGCTGGAGGGGAAACACAGGTGAACATAAGGAACAATCACACAAGAGGAAAACAGAATCACAGGATAGACACAGAGAGGGAAAAGAAACACAGACCAAAATAATTGAATTTATGATAATAATATACTATATAACACAAAGTCATAACAAATATATTAGTACTGTTTATTCAACAAATAATCATTGACCAGGATTACTTCTTTATCCTTCCAGTGATACAAGGTTTAAACTTACCGCGTACTTGGAACGGGTTGGCATTGCTTGTTATGGTGTCTGCTGACGAGCGGCAGAAATGCTTATTGAGTAAATAAACTCATAAGATATCTATTCATGTCAGATAATGGACTTATATTGGTATTTCGAGGCATAAATGTTATATTAAATATTGGATGGCTAAGATTAGGCAGATTTGGAATTCATCCATGATGAAGGTGTGTCCTGGGATGACCCTTACCGAGCAGAGTAAGTACCGGTGTTGCAAGTCTTTCTCCTCCTCCTTCAAATGTGCAAATGCCGCGCAAAACTTAGGCTCTGATGGGAAAATATTGTATCGACATTCGATTGGGTCACTTTAGCCCAAAATTAACTGAGCATGTTCTTGCACTCCCTCTGCACATAATGTAGATTCAACATAAAATATTACAGATTCAACACAATATAATACAGTTAAGATTCAGACCATGAAAGAATTAATTCTAAAAAGTACTTGTTTGGATATATTCAACAGATGGCTGCTTTAAATCAGTGCAGGATGTCCTAGAGGGGACAATAATTGTGGCACCCATGTTTTACAGAAAATACTTTTTTTTTCTCAAGAATGTAATGTTTGTTTGTTTGTTTTAATACATTTTTTGCATCTATAAGTCTACTTCTTATTTTTTAAAGGTTCCAATAATTGTAGAGGGTGCTGATTTATCTTATGATAATGGCTCTCTGCCCCCCAACTATGCCCTCTTTATATTTACATGTATATTTAATAAGAAATTCATGCATTTGCTTTTTTCATTTCTCATCCTTTCTTGCCTTTAGTTCGGAAGAAATAAACTTTTTTGCCTAAATACTTTTATATCTCTTGCTGTCAACTTTGATTTTCTTCCAGTGGCTCCATCAGCCTAGTGGGATAAACTGTTATAAGCCCAAATATAGAGCATTTCAAAATCCTTGCCAATCAGCGGATAGACATTACGCTACTAATAAAGTAGGAGTGCATTAAGATAAATATAGAAAAATTTCAGAAAAATGTCATTCGTAAACATCATCACTTATTATGCAATTTTTATATTTTTATTTTAGTTGTTCTTCCCACTCAATTTATAGATAAAAAGCAATATGCATTTTAATGACAGCAGTTATTCACAGGTCTTTCTCGGTTTCTACAGCTTATTTTCATCTGGATCAACGTGCAGTCTTCCTCACAAGCATGAATATATACCACATTTAGTTTGAATTCTGTTAATTAAGTTAATTGGATTTCTTTGTTCGTCTCAAAGTATTTTATTTAATAGTTTATACTCTATCAATCTTGAGGCTTTTGAGACTTATTAGAAAATAATGCTTAAAATAAATATTTACATGTTCTCCTTAATACACAATTGGCTCTGAACAGGTTGATGAGCCTTATGATTACTCAGTAATTTTATCATGGAAACCTGCTACTGTTTCAGATGAAAAACAGTTGAAAAGAATGAGAAATGCACGGCATTTTAATATCAAGGATCAAATCTTAATTTACAGCAATGCCGCCAAAAAAGAAAAACAGGATTGTTTCTCAAGCGTTATATCTGAGTTCTGTTTATTTTCAGAATTGTGAAACTTTTTTACTTATGCAGCGACCAATTTTTATTAAAGATAAAGAATACCGAACAGACTGAGGAATAAGAACTGTCTGTATTTGTCTTTAAAATTTGGCCTTAAGTACATTGTGCAGAAGGTTATTACGTTTAGCTGCCTCCATGTGGTACAGTTTGTCCTTACAGTTTGTACTGATACCCATACACATTAGACAAGATTTCAGGATTAAAAATTTAATAGAATAGGGAGGCATTTTTTGTCTGTGATCGCGATGAAACAAGGAATTTAAAGAATGCTCTAGAGAAAGTTCAGTCATGAAGAGCATCCCCTTGCACTCTCGGGGTACAGTCCTCTTTGATACCAGTCTGTCATTCTCACCTGTCATGCAATTTCAGTCTAAATTACTCGTCACGGTATTGGTATCCGTTGCTATTCAGTTCATTACGCAGTCACATCTAGCTTATATCAGTAACACACCTTTGTTATTACTCTATTATCTTGTGCGATCTTTAAAATATAACTCTTTCCACTCACCCAGGCCTCCACCTCCCAATTTCTGCCCAGTCCTTACAGATCCATCAACTTCATCATTCATCAATCTCAACAGAGTCATTAGTCACCAGTGTCCAGACACCAAAGGAGGGTATAACTGCTGCCGGTCATGCTGGAAACCCTTTGATCACAATCTCCTTTGATAGTCTAAGTGCCAAAACCCTTCAGACAGACTAAATATCACTAATCATCTATTTTATTAAATAATGGCCTTAACTTTAATTCAGTCTCTGCTGACTGAATCATTAATATTCCAAATCCCAAACACTCATGTGACCCAAACCTACCTACCTACCCAAACCCTAACCCTAACCCTAACCCTCGGTCTCAAGCACAGCATTGTTACTAAACAAAATTTAAAGTTTTAAACCTAAATGAAATACAAGCCTTCACATTAAATGGAAAGTGTCAACATGAAGAAAGTTTGCAGGAACTCACAGTGCTGACATTAGAAATAATTTTGTAATTCAATGCTGAAGCAAAAAAATGCATTTCATGTCGAAAACATTAGGGCTTATCCTTAAAAAAAAATTCTGAATTTGAAGAAGCTTTAAAGAAGACATAAATGTGTCTTCATGCTCTGGAGGTATTTATTCCAGTTGTCAGATGGAGTCTCTCAGCATCATGGCGTTCAGGGTTGTTGTTTGCTGCACCATCCTTTTATCTGGTCTTTAAAGTCTTTGCTCTTTCTGTCTCTGATTCTGTGTCCCCAGCTGTGGAGCATAAAGTAAGGTAATTTTGCATTGCACCAGCCTTTGAAATCTAAATCCCTCGAGTTGATTTGTGAACAGTTGTTACTTTGTTTGAGACAGAATTCCTGAAGCTTTTTTTGAAAATGTGCTTGACAAACAGGGTGAGACTAGAAGTCACAATAGTCTATACGTGTGTTATTTCTTCGAAGTCTATCAGCTTTTGTGTAATTGCATTAAAGCTGTTAAATATTCATTTAGCAAAATTATGTTTTATATTTTTTACATTGACGGCATGGGTTTAAGAGTCTAATAGTTCATGATTATTTATCAATCATGAACACTAATTCTGAAACTAAATGAGCACATTTCTTTTTTAAGGTTTTACTTACATACTGTATATGCTACGATAAAGATCGTTAACCTCATACCATGCCAACTATTATCCCAGTCATTAGTTTAAGTATCTCTGAAATGAAAAAAGTGGTCACCAGAATGAAAAAAAGTACTTTAAATGAAAAAAGGAAACCTTTAGATGATATATATAGCAAGAAAGTTACAAATGAGGGCAGGGAGAATATGCATAGTAAAATTAGTCATAGTCATATAGTCAAATTTTACAGTTAAAAACCATGAAATTCACAATAGTGCAGTGTATGACAATAAATAGTATAATAATGATTTTAGCAAAAATTATATTAGTATCATATCAGATAAAGTGACTTGCCCTAAATCAAGGTGCATAACTTTAACAAACAGTTTTACTGTGAAAATATTAACCTTTGGTTATATATGTGAAAACTTCATAATGTCACAATCAAGTAATAACCCTAAAGTAACAGTAGTTCTTTGTCTAAAATATTAATATATACAAAATATTTTGTTAATATGCACATGCAAAATTACAGTATAACCATTCAAAAAGAACATACCTTCCATCAGAAACAAAATGTTAAAATGTGGTAGTATGCTATGTCAAAGTAAAAATTAATACAAGTGTAAATATATAGTAGTTTACTGTCATTTTATGTGTCATTTCCTTGTAGATCCAATCAGACAAGTAATGTGCTATATGCAATGTAAATATGAAATATCACAAGTCAATGTATTTCTTGGAGAAAATCAAGTGTTTGTAGGTATATCCTTGTTTGTTTTTTTTTATTTTGTTTTTAAAGGCAAACAACTGTACCTACTGTATATGAACTACACACATACACAAACAAAAGTTCTCAACTTTGAAATGTATTGTTGTCAATAGCATACTGTAATTACTTCTTATGCACTTTTACCTACACAACCATTCACCAATGAAATTGAAACCACTATAACCTAATATTGTGTAAGCCCCCCTTTTGCCATCAAATCAGCTATGTGATGCACTATTGCAGCTCCACCACTGGCCAAAATGGTGTCCTAAGCGGAATTTGGTTACGTTGGCCCCAACTCTTGTGGCTATACGGATGTGTATGTGCACATGCATGTAACATTGAAACAAAACATAAAAACCAGGAGCAGATTGTTTTTCAACAGGGTTCTGACTAACACTTGCATCTACATTCTACAGAATGGTCATACAAATCAAGGAAAGTTGTTAACTCCCACCAAACATGAATTCAGCTAACATCTGCTTTCTCCTTATATTAGATAAAGACCCTGCACTCACTAATAGTTACTGCCTATTATAGCTTATTAATGCAGATCTTAAAATTATTTGCAAAACCCTAGCCAGAAGTCTAGAAAAAAACATTCCACACATAATACAGATTCTCATTCACCTCTACTACTACTACTCTACTATTGGACCAAATCCAGTGAACTACCCATCATTTACGAATTTCAGAGTACGTAATCTACGCCGCTATAGTCAGGAAACATCAGATATTTAGGTATTAATATATCCTCCGACTAAACTACACTGCACTTCTCAACTCGATAGAGAATACCTCCTGCGGTGGGTGACCTTGCCCATATCACTCATGGGAACAGTCGCAAAAATTAAAATGATGATCCTCCCAAAAATATATTAGCTTTTCTCAATGATTTTGACTCAACCATCTTCTGTTTGGTTTAAGGTACTAGACACTAACATCTCCAATTTTTTATGTATGAAGAAACCACCACGCATTCACTTAAATATACTTAAACAAAACAAAGATCATGGTTGATTAGAACTAACAAACTAACCTTTGGATAGTATTTTTCAGACACTAAGGTGAGTGCCAACAGTTTTCGGCCATAATTTCTCAACCGTTGGTCCGATTTAGTCCAAATTTGGTACATATGAATCGACTCAAAGAAATCTTGTATATATAATAGTGTTTTCATTATTTCTGTTTGCTCCCAAGTTTTTTCTCGTGCCTTTTTTTTTGATTTATTAAATATTTTACTGCACCTGCTCTGTCTCCGCTGTCTCGTTTGCACCTGGGTCTAAGCTTGCCCCCAACTAAAGTTCTTAACAATGAACACGCTAAAAGATTAAAATTGTTTTGATTTGAGGAAAATTATGGTATGGGTTTTGCACCTCGGTTCATGCTGGAGATCAGTGCAATTTCCTAAAATAACATATTACATATGGACACCGAAGGCAAATGTTATTGGCTGGAAGTTAGTCACACCAGAAGAGGCGTAAACACAGACGCAGAGTCAATATCCCGTTTCTAGAGGTAAATTAATTAAAATTAGATCGGGCTTATGATGAACTGGCCCCTCATCCAGCGTTATCCCCGCCTCTCGTCAGATGTCAGCTGGGATGGGTCTAGATCCCCGTGAACCTGACCAGGATAACGGGTTAGGGATAAAGAATGAATTAATGCATTTGGCCAATTCTTCCACTTTCCCGGGTTGAGTCATGGTGGTGAAGAATATTCTAAACATCCCTCTCCCTAGTAACACTCTCCGGCTCTTCTTGGGGATACTGAAGCGCTCCCAAAGAGATAAGATTCCCATGAATGAATATACACGAGAAAACACTGACATTCTTAAATCCCTTCATCCTATAGAATAATTTCATATTTTCTTCAGACGCAGCCTTGCCTAACTTCAGACTAAGACTCCCGGGCCTGTGCATCGAGAACCAATGATCAAGACAACATAATTTCTCTGTTTTAATGAACATTATAAACAAGTCCTGGAATCAGATAATGTTTTGTACTCACAAAAGACTGGCTAGAGTTAAGTATGTATTTGTGGAGTGTTAAATTATTCATATTTGACAGATACACGATACAATGATTCCACTTAGAAAATACCTATTTCACATTGTATGTGAATATTATAAAAAGTAAAAATTGAAGAGACCACAAATGCAGCGGCAGTGCACAATAAACAGCAAATAAAATGTATTGTAGTATTTTTTTTTGCTATATTTACATCTGTGTGATCAAATGAACACTGGATAAATTATTCCTTTCTGGAAGTTTACTCAAATCTTAAAGCTGTTTTGAAGCTTGATACCTGACAACGATCGCTCCAAAATTTTTCTTCAAAGTTTATGAGCAAAAACAATATAGTAGAGAGCAGAAAGGAGCACTAGCCAGCTCCCACAAGACACAGTAAAGCAGCAAAATCCATTTTTCATATGAAAGGAGTATAGACCTTTTTAAATATCTGATTGTTTGGCCCAAACAACACCTTTGAAAAACACACATTGAAGTGTGGATGATAATGGCTCAAATCAGCATGCTGCAGCTGTGTATTTTACCCCGGCAGTCAAATCAATTAAATATTTCTGAATAGTGAATGGTTCGGACATCTGTTTTTTTTCCTCGATGTGTTGGGACCTGACGCAGTACAGTGCGAAATGGCTTTTATAAAGTTTGAAAACGCTGTACTTCCAACCTTGTAAGGACGGCTGCTGAAAACATGAGGTTGGTCAGATAACTTGCATATGAAATTTCCATAGTAGTGTAAGATAGTATAACCTCTGACCTCATCACTCATTGGACATATAATTAAACATGGATATTGTTTGTGGGAGTTATGAGTGAACTACTGAACCCATTTCATCAGAGCCTACATGTGCATGCTGGCTTGGTGGGGGATCTGAAAGTACAGGTAGCAATACATGTGCAGAGCAGAAGCATCAAGCTAGGCAGAGGGAGGCATTGGAAGCGGTTACAGCTTATCTGAGCACCACTAAGGAACCGATGCGCTTGATGGCCAACGAGAAGGATGTGGTAAGAAATGTGTATGCCTAGAGCTGCAGCAGCTTACTCGGGTTGTCTGCTGAACTGGCTTGGAAACATTGCCCAATACAACAAACAGATAGTGAAACAGGGTTCATCACACATAATGTGAATCTCCTTAGATTATCTTCATTCTATTCCCAAATGTGCACAAACGGCTGGATTAGAAGGCCACGCACTGCTGGATTTCATAAAGAATCTCAAGTCTCTCCATGATATCTCAAGAAATGACTGTAAACCATGTGACTGATGTAGTTGAGGTAGCATTAGCACTGTTTTGCGGGGACAGATCCGGAAAACAGAGAAAATAATTGGGAAGATTAAATCAACACGGCTATTGGTTATCCTTCAGACAGATATGAAAGTGACAGTTTATCTGTTGATATCTGTCCATAGTTAATATTAGCCTAAATGGCTAAAATGTCAACACAAATTCTCTTGATCCTCACTATAACGGCCTCGCTCAGAAAATTCTGATATGACCTTAAAATCAAACCAGCTTGGAAGCTCAGATAGTCTACAGGCAAATCAGCAGCTGTGAGTCTGGATCGGTCAAAGCTTGCAGATAATAATGGTGTATTCAACTATCAAAGATGAAGAATGTCTGTGAATCGAAGAGCGGGTACACTTTTATTGACAATTACAATGAAAGCTGTGTTTTTCTGAAAAGCAACTGAAGAAATGCAAATACACCCAATATTTATACTAATTGTAAACCGTTTCCATTACACATTAATACTAGCTAGACACCAAACCATAGCCCCCTCCAACAGGAGAGGATTTTATTCAATAATGTTCTTCAGTCTGAAATCCTTCATGACCTCATAACATGTTTATAACAATGAAAGACCACTCGAGAGTCCACTTGATTCCTTGAGTTTGACATGGAGCACAAAGTCTCATTATTACTTCAATGTGGAATTCAACAGTATGTGATATGATATTAATAAAAGTTATAGTTATAATGTGATACTTTTTTTACCTCTTTTTATCATGGAAGGAATTAAATTGGTGACAAGTAGTGAATTAATTATTCCGATTGTATTTATCCTAAGAGTTTTCCATTAAGCCTTACTTCCACTAACTCATCATAGTTTGCGCTGAACTGTTATTTTCTTTTCTTTTGTTTCCCATTGGCAAAAGGTGACCGTACCTGGTATAAGGTACTTTTTAGGTGTTGGTGGAGTTTCCAGGCAGACTAGGGATAGGGTTACGAAGATGCTTAATTGTGCTTTTTTATGTCAGTTTTATTCAACTCAATAGTATTAATATCACACAGTTCTTGTGTTATCCTTCTTCCATCATAGTTTCCCCATTTTTCCAGGCTGCTAAAATGTTTACCTTTCCTGTCTTGGTAACAAACTCAAGGACAGCAGCTGGTAAGTGGCAGGTATACCCTGGATAAGTGGCCAGCTCATCACAGGGCCAACATAGAGAGACAGACAACCATTCACACCCACATTCAAACCTAAGGGCTACGTTGAGTCAGTAATATGAATACATTGCATTTTTTTGGGAATGAAGTCATGGTACCTGCAGGGAGCCCATGGAAACATGGAGATAACATGCTAACGCCAGACAGACAGGTCCCAAGGTCAGAGGTGTACTTGAACCATAAATATATATATATATATATATATATATATATATTCATACATACATACATATGGTTTGATCATGACTGATAAATAATACCTTTGTAACAACAAAATCAGAAACCGGTTCCCAGCTGTGGTACTGAAACCATTCACAGAATTAGAGAAGTATGAAAGTATTATCCTTATGCATAAAAATGAAGCCAGATCAGTGACAACACCTGTTTCATGTTCCAACTAGCAGCAGGAATATAGGCATACAATAGATATTAAAAGACAATACCCATCACAGCAGCAGCCTGTTCACCCTGGTGCCATCTGGAGAGTGATTCTGACGTATCCGCTTGTACCACCAGACTACAGATTAGACTATTTCCTCAGTCTCTGAGACTCCTGAACTCATCCTCTGAAGGCCACCACAAAAAAAACATTATTTGTTTTATAGTTTAGGGGGAATAATATATTTTACTGTGCAGCCATGAGCTGTATAATCACAAATAAATCAATCTTGAACCTTTACAGATCATGCATTCCCACATCTACACATTGAAGTGAAGCAAGCGTGAGATGTGTCTGCCTAGTGTTTGCAAAAAAGAAAATGGGTAAGCGTTGAACAGACATGCCATGAGTTAGAAAAGCACTTATACTTATTTTTTTGCCAATCGTTTGACAGATTTTGTCTATACATTCTGTAACATTGTAACAGGGCTATTATCCTTCTGAAAGAAGGGGTCCACTTGGTCTAAATGGTATAAGGTAAGTCGTTTTTTTGTCACAATCCCCATGAATGACAGAATTTCCCAGCAGAACATTTCACGATGCATCACACCGCCTCCCCCAGCTTGCTTTCTTCTAAAAGTGCAACTTGGTTCCATCTTATCCCTGAGCAAATGACGCAAACACACCCAGCCGTCCACATCATGGATAAGAAAACATGATTCGCCAGTGCAAACCACCTCCTTCCAGTGGCCCAGTTCTGATGCTGTCATACCCACTATAGGCAGTTTGGCCAATGACAAGGGTCAAGCTTGGACACTCTGACTGGTCTGTTGCAGACCAGTTCTATATTGCAGACCGGGACCACCTAGTCATTGAGTCCTCTGACCCAATCATCTAGCCATTACAACTGGCCCCTTACAACATCTCTCAGATCCATATGCTTTTTTGTTTCCAACACATAAAGTCTATTGACTAAATGTTAACTAAATGCTGCTTAAAATATCCTTCTGGCTGACAGTTAATGACAGGCCATTGTAATGTGGTGCATGATGTTATTCATTTCACCTCTTAGTGGTTATAATGTTTTCTGTAAAACAAATCTGTTACATGATGTGAAAACACCATAGTTGAGGTTTATTTAGCCACTTTGTTTTACTTAAAATTACCATTAGTTATAGTAAGAACACTTTCTTCATCATGATTACAACAACGTGTAAATATTAGTGCTGCTAGGAGATTGAAAAATTCCCCATTTAAATCAAATGATTTTTAAATAAATGATTGAAATTGATTGCACATATTATAAATATACACATATTCATATTATATGAATCATTATTGTATAAATAGACAATCTGGACCCTAAAGATAATTTAATTCATTTCACCTTTTAGTGGTTGCAATGTTTTGTGTAAAACAAATCTGTTAAATGATGTGAAAACACCATAGTTGAGGTTTATTTAGCCACTTTGATATTGGATGGTGAGGCTGAGAAACGTTTTGTTGTTTTAGTTAAAATGACCATTAGTTATAGTAAGAACACTTTCTTCTTCATGATTATAACAACGTGTAAATATTAGGGCTGCCAGGAGATTGAAAAATTCCCCATTTAAATCAAATGATTTTTAAATAATTTATTGAAATTGATTGCACATATTATACATATACACATATTCATATTATATGAATCATTATTGTATAAATAGACGATCTAGACCTTAAAAATTATTTAACACAAATTCAGTTTATCATTCTAGCCATTAAAATATAATTGGTTATTTTAAGTTAAACCTCACCTGAATTACCTACCCAAATTAAACTTAAAATGGCTCCACAACTCGCTCTTGGTGTCTATGGACATGTAAGACTTAAAATGATTTATATTCACTGTCAGTAACATTGTACCTGTTATTACATGAGAGTAAGCTGTGATTAACACAAAAAACTTACGTACGTAATTTTTTTTAGATAAAAAAGCCACAACATCATCATATTACATTATTATATTGCAACAGCTAGGGAAACAATCAATGACTTAAAATAATAATTAGTAATAATAATTACTGATTTTCACTATGTTGTACCGTGTATGGCTGTATGTGATCAATGAAAGGAGTTCTTCTTCTTCTGAACACTTTGACAACAACTACATCAAATTTGCTATCAATACCACACAATACATTGTTACACTGGTACCGTTTCTGTGGGACAGGACCATTTGGCACAGATGGATGGTCACTAGCCACACCATATTATTTTGGTCACAGTGCTACCTCTGTCCACTCAGGAGACTTCTATGCAGATTATATATACAACCTTCGGTTTTGACATTCTATATTTCTATGGTAAGCATGAGAAGAAACCATGGTCTTCTGTCTTTGCAAAGTTATAGTGGGGCATAGACTGAACTCTTAGGTATCATTGGAAAGGTAATGATGTTTAGAACAATTTGAAACAACAATGACAATAAATGACAAAGAGGGGTCAATGACAATAAATGCTAAAGAGGGGTCAATGGATGAGCATCAACGAAAGCCGGATGTCTATCAATCTTCAGTGATGGGTAAAATGAGACAGAAAAGATGTCACAATCTTGTCCTATGTATGGCTTGTTATTGTATGAATAGTGATAAAGTATACTTTATTATTATTGCACAGTTAGTATTAATATTATATCCCCGAAAAATCTTGGATATTATGAAATCGCGATTGTTGCATCCACCGACACAGATCCTTCACGTTAATGCGATATCTCAAACTATTCTATGGATCATTTTGAAATTATATACGCAAATAGACCTTAGTTTGGTGAAGAAATGCATTGACTTTGGGAGAGATAGGTCATTTATTACTGACAATAGAGGGATCTTTATCGTCAAAAGTTTATGGCCATAATTGCTCAAACATTGATCAAATTGAATGCATGTACTCGAGGAGATTGATTGTGTTTAAATCATATTTTGGCCATATTTTAATATTACAGTTCATATTGTGTGCACTTCGGGGAGAATTTTGTTGTTTTTTTTACGAAAAATAATGTGGAAATAACTTAACACTTAATTTGAGGGGTTTAATCATGGGGATTACTTTAACAAATCAGGGGACTGGGGACTTTTTTGGGCACAAATTGGCTTCGATACATCCATTATATTTTCAATTTTATTCTG
Source organism: Lophius piscatorius (assembly GCA_009660295.1). Lineage (NCBI taxonomy): Eukaryota > Metazoa > Chordata > Actinopteri > Lophiiformes > Lophiidae > Lophius > Lophius piscatorius. Next base: position 24,181 of record VRLP01004722.1, read on the forward strand.
CTCAGTAGTATCAATATCCCACAGTCCTGGTTTCATCTTTTTGCCACCAGGCCCAACGCCAGCTGTCAGGTGATTGTGGTCGTGCCCGTAACCACACACCTTCAGAGAGGGAGTGAGAGACAGAGAAGGAGGGGAAGTGGGGAAAGAAACAAACTTGGGAGAACTAGCAGTTACAGCTGAGCTGACAAATATCCTAGATTTAACCTTGTTACCTTTTCAACCGCGTCCATTTATTTTTTTCAGCACTTTTGTTGACAAATACATCCAGCCTTAAGTCCTCTTTTCTCTATTGTTCATCTGACCTTTTTTCTGCTCCCATCATTACTTCTACAGTCACTAGAAGGAACACAAGCACTTGTTTTGGAGGTTGCTATTCTCTTCAATCATCATCTCTGTGAACTATGACCCTTGGTAAGTAATATATGAAAGCCTACGTTTATATTTGATATATATATATATATATATATATACACATGTATATATATATATATACATGTTATAATATTGCAATCTAAATAGAATTTAATCAACATTTTGGAAAGAGAAGGATGTATAAGAGAGCAGGAGAATACTGAAAGTAAACAACTTTTTTGGGGGAATTATTTAATTTCAGTCTGTGCAACTGGATAATAGATTTACCTGCAGCCATGAACAACTTAAAAGCACTCAGAGAGATTTTGACTAGAGCCTTTCACACTTAAACATCAGCGATCAAAAAATAGTTGAAAGAGTATAATCAGAATCTGGATCCAATTTCTCATAGGGCTAGAACAATCAGGAGTTGTAAAAATTATCCTGACCCAAGACCTATACTGATTCAAATTTAATCAAAATGCTTTTCCAACTATTATGTAGAAAAGGAGGCAGAAGGATTCAAAGGGTTCATTTATGACATTAAATTATAAATTTTATAGTTTTGGGGGGGGGTATGGGTCCTGAGACATTGATTGGTTTGTTTTTGCCATGGGTCAATGGTGAGCATGGGTCTGCCATAATATTATAACTACCAACAGGTCAAATTAATAATAATGAGTGAATAAGTGATTATTAAATTTTGTCCTCAAGATCGATGTGTCAGAAGCAGGAAAAGTGGGCACACGTGAGTAGTTGAATGACTTTGACAAGGGCCAAATTGTGATTGCTAGACAACTGGATGAGAACATGCCCTGAGCTACATGTCTTGTTGGTAGTTTCTTGTTTGTTTGTTTGGTTAGTATCTATCCAGAGTGGTCGAACGAAGGACAATGGGTGAAGAGGTGACAGGGTCATGGACACCCAAAGTTTATTAATCCATGGTTTGTCCGTTTGTCCAATCCCACAGAAGATCAACATTCAATGAAGAGAAATTAATGAAAAGATTAAAACTGGTTCTGATGGAGATGGATGGATGGATGAAGATTATTCTGTCAACAGTTATACAATCATGTGCTTTTTGTCCATAAAAAAATAGATGGTTTCTTCTTTTGTTATGTTCAAATCTCTGCTTTGTTGAATAATTTTCAAAGAAAATGCTTTCGGGTCTGTAAATATGTGCTTCCCTACATAGGTTTTGGGTTTGGAAAGCTCCCTTATTGGCGATAACCAGTATGAAACTCTTCCATTGTATCACAAGAATAATAATGGGCTTTATCCATTGGCGATATCATTTTGGAGATTACGTGAAAACATTATCAGTTCCGACACAACTTGGCAAATATGCCCTCATGGATGTTTCCCAAGAATCCTTTTGTGAATCCTTATGACTTAAGATTTAGGAAGCCCTAGAGGAGATAAAGATAAGATAAGATAAGATAAACCTTTATTAGTCCCACAATGGGGAAATTGCAGGGTTACAGCAGCAAGAGTAAGAATTAAGAATAACAGAGTAACATTATGTACAATTAAATTAAATTAAATGTGCAGTTGTGGACATGTTGGGTTGTGTATTGTACCATAGTGCAATGTGCAAGTGAGGTGTGTGTGTGTGTGTGTGTGTGTGTGTGTGTGTGTGTGTGTGTGTGTGTGTGTGTGTGTGTGTTACTAGCAGTAATGGTGAAGGTTAAAGAAAGTAAGAGTTTATTTTTGTGTTGTGGTCCCTTTTAAAGAATCTTTTTTTCTTGTCCATGTATCATTTTTGCACCTCAAAAACATCTTATTTCTGACTATACTCAAGTAAGTACATTTTCTTTCACTCAGTCTGAAAGAGATCAATCAAATCTTATTCTGGATCCCGCTAGGACAGGACTCAGTGCCTGCAGGCCTATCATCCTGACGTCTTCGGTCATGAAATCCTTTTGATGGTCCACCTGAAGGACATCATATGCCACCAGCTTTACCTGCTACCCACGAGGCAAAAATATCAGTGAACAAAGCAGCAAACTTGGGAATGCACTACATCTACACCTCAACTCTCAAGGGACACGCCGCATGCAGGACAATCAGCATCGGTGCCCAAAAGGGATGTGTGTTCCCCCTCTGATCTTCTCCCTTGACACAAACGGCTGAACCTCAGGAGACCAATCTATTATCCTTCTGGAATTTACAGGTGACACAACAGTCATCTGCCTCATGTTGGATTAGTCTACATACAGACTGAAGTTGAGAAATTTGTTGTCTGTTGCTGTCAAACACACTCACAACCATGGATAGGACCATAGGAGGATCATCTCCAAACTGACCTCCAGAGTCACCACATTCAACATCGCTGTTTAAACCTGCAGGTTTGTAAGATTTATAACCTTTGATGCAACACCGATTCTTTATGCAAAAAGAAAAAAGTCGAAGACTTGCCAAAATAAGGTTGGAAACAACTTGAATCATCTTGGCCATGCATATCAATCAATCAATCAATCTTTATTTATATAGCGCCAATTCAAAACAACAGTTGTCTCACAGTGCTTTCCAGAAAGAGCAGGTTTAGACCAAACTCTATATATAATTATCTACAGAGACCCAACAAATTCCTCCTTGAGCAAGCACTTGGCGACAATGGCGAGAAAAGACTGCCTTTATAACGGGCAGAAACCTCGAGCATATCCAAGACTCAGGGTGGACGGCCTACTGCCATGACCAGTCGGGTTTGAAAAAAAAGAGATAGAGAGAGCGAGAGAGAGAGAAACAGAGAGACATGGGTGAGGAGAGATACAGACGGGGGAAAAAGCAGCAAAGATATCAGCTATAATCCACATTCCTCAACCTCTCCATGGTCGGGGCGCGGCAGCAGCAGGGATCCCAGGTTGATAATAACATTAATATTAATGTAACATTTTAGCAATAGCTTATGGGGAAATACTATACAATAATAATAATAACAATATTAATCATCATCATGAACATCTTGTGATCAGTGGACATCGAGCAGGTCCACAGCAGCAAAAGTATTCACCAACAATGTGACCTTACAGGGCAAGAAAACACAAAGGAAAACCTATAGCAGCATAGCTAAGAGCTAGCTTATGCTAGCCTTAATCATAAACTTTATCATAAAGGAAAGTTTTAAGCCTACTCATAAATGTAGAGAGGGTTTCTGCCCCCCGAACCAAGATGGGGGGATGGTTCCACAGGAGAGGAGCCTGATGGCTGAACGCTCTGGCTCTTATTTTACTTCTGGAGACTCTAGGTACTACAAGTAACCCTGCATGCTGGGAGCGCAGAGTTCTGATTGGAAAATAGCGAACTATGAGCTCCTTCAGATACGTTGTTGCCTGACCGTTAAGGGCTTTGTAAGTGAGCTGGGCACTACCTGCTAGTAGGGCATTACAGTAATCCAGCCTGGAAGTAACAAATGCATGAACTAACTTTTCTGCATCTTTTTGCGACAGAATGTGCCGTATTTTAGAAATATTACGCAGATGAAAAAAGGCAGTCCTAGAAATCTGTTTTATGTGGGAGTTGAAAGATCAAAGATAACTCGGAGGTTCCTCACCGTGGTGGTAGAGGCCAAGGTCATACCATCCAGAGAAGATATATCATCAGATAAATTGTTTCTAAGGTGTTTGAATCCAAGCACGCTCTGTGTTTGGGCCAATAATGTGAATAATATTGGCCCAAACACAGATCCCTGGGGAACTCCGTGGATAACTTTGCTATGCATGGAGGTTTCATTGATAACAGATACAAACTGAGATCTGCCACATAAATATGACTTAAACCAATTTAATGCAGTGTCATTGATGCCAATTAGGTTTTCAAGGCTTTGTATTCGAATTTGGTGGTCAATAGTATCAAATGCAGCACTAAAATCCAACAAGACCAGAACAAAGGCCAGTCCCTACCACTTTCTCTAAGATTTTAGGGAGGAAGGGTAGGTTAGATATCGGCCTGTAATTTGTTAATTTGGCTAACAAATTAACAAATTACCTAACAATAGGATCATGATTTTTTGTTAATCATGATCCTAAGGCTTGTTAAAGCCTTAGGATCATGTGTCGGCTTTTTAAGCAGCGGTTTCATTATAGCTATTTTAAAGGACTTTGGTACGTAGCCTGAATTTAAAGACAGATTGATGATTTCAAATAGAGAGTTGCTGACTAAGTGTAAACTTTCTTTAAATAGACTAGTTGGGATTGGGTCTAGGAGGCAGGTTGTTGTTTTGGATAAGGAAATAGGGGAAGTTAATTGTTGGAGTAGTCTATATCTGCTCCAGGTCTATCTGTTGTTTCCAAGCACATAGTCCTGGGGTGTAAACTTGTGCCAATTGAAGGCAGGAGGTTATGGATCTTGTCCCTAATACTAATAATTTTGTCATTAAAAAAACTCATAAAGTCATCGCTACTAAGGGTTTTAGGAATACGGGGCTCAATAGAACTCTGACTGTCAGTCAGCCTGGCTACAGTGCTGAACAAAAATATGAGGTTGTTTTTATTTTCCTCTGTCAGTGCAGAGAAATAGGCCGCTCTGACGCTGCGGATGGCTCTCTTATATTTTTTAATGCTATCTTCCCAGGCTAATCGGGACTCAACAAGTTTAGTGTGTCGCCATTTTCTTTTTAGTTTATGTCTTGTTTTTTTGAGGTTTCGAGTCAGGTTGTTAAACCAAGGAGCTGCTCTCCTCTGTTTCACACTCTCACAGCCCTATCAACAAAATAATCGATTTTGCAACACAGTTCATGTTCCATCTTACCTTTGTGCTTCTTAAATCATACTTGTAACCTTGCATGCCTCTTGTAGTTATCAGACCTCTGCAACCACAAATATCAGCAAAACTAATTAATCTGGAAAAACCTTGTTTGTTGTGAATTTAGACTACAAACAATTGTTATTTCATCATTTCATATATTCCACTTTCATATAAATCCAAAGTCTCAGCAAAAAATAACAATGACCACATGTATGCCTCTTGGTTGTATGGAGAATAAGTAAAAACTCAGCTCAGTAGTAGCTGTGCTCTCAAAAACAGCTTGAGAAGTTCTCCTGCTGCTGTCAACAAAAATGCTATTTTGATTTCTACTTGATACTATTCACAATGTTGCTTTGACTGGTTCATAAATAAATAGTTTAGGTTTAAATCAACTCAACAGTAACTATATAATACAGGACATGCTTTTTACACTGAAACAACCAGGCACATAAATTCAAATTGTCTTCCATTTACATCTTCCATTGTTAATTAGATACAAGCATATATACTGAATAAAACACTAAACATTTGTTGATTTTATCTTGGAAGTAAATACTTGTTGACTTTGAGAGCAGCCTTAAACAAAGTGAATTTTCTTATATAAGTTAACATACTTATAAACCTGATTCTGATATCAGATTCAAAATAACCAAAAATAAAGAACCCAGGTCAAAACCTACCCATGAACCTGCTTGGTTTTCTCCTCTCTCATTCTCTTCATCTGTTCAGCATGCTGTTCCATTCTCTGCTCCACACTCATCATCTTAACGTCATGCTCCTATGTATGCTCCTCGTATGAAATATCAAAGGAACAAGACTCAACAGTACCCTAGGTGAAGGAAAATTTCCTGGAGATTTCTCCATTAATGTCTGAGTTCTTGCCAGCCTCTAAATCTACCGACAACTCCAACAAACTCTGAGTATCTCTCAAGTACTCTGTACCCAATTGTCCCCTGCCCCCGAGGCCCCAGGCTCCACCCCCAAATGAATCTCGAAGGACCAAAGGCATAAATAGAGGTCACTTTCAAGGGAGAACCACTCCACATTGTGATGTCATTACTCCAAATGGAATATTTTCATTTTCATTTTAAATACTTCAAAAAACAAAACATCAGCAGAATATCAGCATCTGCAGGATATGCCAAAATCCCTCTCTGGGTAAATTTCATATGAATCTGTTCCCCTAATATTAATTAACAGATTGACAAACAAATGTAGCCGAAAGCATGACTACCTACATTTGCGGAGGTAATAAATGTACTGCAAATCAAATGTAAACATCTAAATGAATCTAATAATGTTAGCATGATTTATTATACTGTGTATTGTGACAATTTAGGTCTTGAAAAGTTGAGAAGAGCAAAAACTGTGTAATTTTTCTATTCATACTGTATTCAACCATCATGTCAGTACAGCCTGTAAAGTATGTACAGACAGGGTGCTGAAGTAATACATTATTAAACAGCAAATCATTCAACGCTATTTTTTCCCCAAGTAATCTTCTAAAACTGACAGACCAGTTGCATTTTTGGAAGTGGATATAGAACTACATGTACCAATTCAAATTAAATATGAACTTATATTTGAAAAACAGTCTTTTTCCTGAAAAACATCCCCCCTAGTGAGTAACATATGAGCTCTCAGGCCCTGGCATAAAATATAATATATATAAGTTAGAGCTCATCTAGTTCATTCATATTCACCATTTATGCAATAAATCAAACAAGCATTAAGAAAGAATTTCCCCCAGTGAGTCAAATATGAACTATGGGAATAAAATATATAAATACAAGATAGATCTCCTTGAGTAGGTTCATAATGCACCAAATTTTGACAAATTTATTTGGAGATAAAGCTCACCCCAGTGTTGGAAATGTACAACTAACCTTTCTCCAAATCTCCCCAATTCTTCCTCGCACTAGGGTCTAGTTGAGTATAAAATTAGAAAATGAGCCCAAATCTGATTTGTGATTTATCGCATCAACACGACCAATCTGTGGACAGGCAGACGCACGCAGTGGGGGCAGACATGGACACGGCGATGAAGATTCCATTATATATCCAACTCCTGGGGGATATAAGGACATTTAAGTGTCAAGATAGGTAAAACACATCTGGGGGTTTGTGGAAGACCCAATCTATCCTTGCAACTGGTAAAGTACAAAGATCTATTTGGGGGCGCTTCTGACATATACATTCACTAGACATGCTAGACTACTTGTATGTTCTTTTGAACCCAAACTGTTGTTACTTAGAGTTAGGTTATGATGGCTGATATGATTGAAATGAGATAGGATTTTGTGAGCATTAATCTGATTTCTTTTAAATTATATACTTACCTTTGGCTGCATAACATAATTGAAATGTCTTGATACATACCTGATGCTTATCTGACTGTGTGTGGCATGAATGGTGCTCCTTCCTGATTTTGCGTAAATTGAATCTTTTGGTAATTGAACCTTTTGTCGTTGTGTTTATCCGCGATCAGCAAATGTTTTATGATCACAGTGCAAACTGAGTCATTTCAATCAGAGAAGACTGAGACTGAAGAAAATATATTGATGAATGATGTATAACAATAAATAATTTGTGATAATAAATCCGTTTGAAAGTCTTTGGCTTTGACTCTTCTTGGATATTGAGATCATAGGGTCTCTGAGCTGCAACATGGAATAGCCCCCCTTGCATTCTGGATACTGGTGGGGGTGGCTGATGACTCTGAGGCAGGTGAATGGTGCACCTGGTGGATCTGTGTGGACTATGTGGAGATGGGGAGGTGGATGGTTTGTGAAGCATAGGCAGGAAAGAACTACATGGCTGGAGAGAGAGACGTATTTAAAAACAGCAGCCGATGGTGATGGTGTGTCTGCATGTGAGACCCAGTGATTGATAGATGAGGATAGATGTTGGGCATCTCTGCATTTGGAGATACATTGCCCCCTTGTGTCAGAAATATACAACTGACTTTTTGATGATTCTTAATATCCCTGACTATTTCTGGATATAAACATGTACATTAACCAAAAACAACAACAACAATAACGTCCAATACTTAAGGATGGATCTTATTACAGGTCAACCAACCAATGGTCCAATATATAGTCAACAGGGCCCCTCCATAGCATGCACACAATTGAACAGTCCAAGGCATATACTTAATTAAAAGCTCATGATGATGGACAATAAGTGGAATTGAAATAATGAACTCATACATGTGTCTTGTTGCCTGAGTGATTTTTCAAAATGTTACTATATACGACAAGCAACTGGCCCGATGTGCAAATTAACTGCTGTCTCTGTGACTTTAAAGGCTTGCAAATTGTTCTCTTTAAGTCTTCATGCAGCACAGTGCAGTGTTTTCAAATCAGTTAAGCCGTTATACCCGAATTACTCGATTTCTTCAGGCCACTCCAATTTGGCCCTTTACATAGAGTTATTTTCAAACAGAAAACGCCCTAATCTTGTAACAATTTAAAGCTCATGTCCTGTCTGGGCATATTATCTCAATTCAATAATATTTTTTTCATTTTTGACAATTCACTCTTTCCAATATCTATTGCATCGCATCAGCTCTTAATTTTGGCAACACTGATGCAGATTATCTGAGGCAAAACACAAATTCATGAATTATTGCATGATTTACAGCTCTAAAAGCCATGATATCTGCAACTGCTGATTAGTATGCATAAGCAAATAATTTAATAAATTTTCCATCGGTTGTGTTGATAGGCTATGTTGACCATTTTGCTGTGTAATTGTGTAATGTGTTACGTTTAAAGTGTGAATGCAATATTTGCTGTACTTCACTTGAAATAGCTGGTGTGTCAGTTCAAAGCAGTCTCTTCTGAACTTTGTCTGATCAGTTTCAAGTTAGCACATTTAAGCCTTGTGCTGCTTGATTGATCATGGATTAAGTGCGATCTGGAAGTTTAATCATATCGATAGATATTCGCCACTAGACGAGGAGCCCTCAACTAATGACTACCAGCAGCATTCAATTCATGGATGCTGACCGTTACAAGCCCTAAAGTTAGGAACATTAATTGGTGGATGCAACAACAGTAAGGGAACATTATGAAGACACATCAATAGCTAAAAAAAATAACTTCTTGTCTGATTTTGAAGAAATATTATCCAATTTTATGCTAATTTGCAACAGCTGAATGACAGAAGAAGAGAAAAGGAGAAAAATGGAAAGAGCAGGGATGAAGTGACAATCACATGAGAGGTAAATTGAAGGAGATTGAAGTGCAAACACTGGGAATATTTCTGGATCTATGCTTGGAGGGTCAGAGAGAGCTGGAGCTAGATTAATATTCTGCTCTCCCATCCACCCATCCATCCATCCTTCCACCCATTCCAATTCCCCAAGAGAGAAGACAAGAGGAGACAGCATTGATAGAAAACACTAAAGACAGACCATGGAAGGGTAAAAAAAATACAATTTTCCCAGAGAAGAGCAGCAGACACAGTGGCAGCAAGCCAATCTGTTTTTATTTTAGAGTTTCTAATGCACTCAAATCATCTCTATCGCTATATCAAATTTTCTCCTCTGCCATCTTAATCCACCAAGCATTGCCAGGTTACTAATATTCTCCTAATTCTATATGAAATAACAATCCCTGCCTTCAGGACGTCTACGCAGTTTAGTGTGTTGCTCCGTTCAAACATGACTCAAGCACATACCAGCACACACGCGTCTGCAAAGTCTTGCCAAGAGTGCATACACTTGTAATCCTTAGAGGATGTATTTTTGAACATTAAAATAGTTTAGGGATGAGCTTGTGGTTATGCTTTTAAAAAAAAATCTTTATGGTTGTAGGCACCCTGGGAACTCTGGACACAGACTCTTCATTTGAATTTGCAATCCTTAATGAAGGATCTGTTGAAAAACACAGAAAAGTGACTTTTCACGCTGAGGTGCTACCCACAGTTCTGCTATTTCTATTTGTACCAACAAAATCATATTTTAGAGTTTTAGTTTAGTCACTTCCGGTTTTAATTTGTTATTTCTTAACCTTCTTGTTCGGCCTTTATTTTCTATGGTTTCTTTTATTCCCACCATTTGTTATGCCTTATTCAGTTTCATTCTCCTTAATTTGCTCCATTAGATTAGCTTTGTTCAGCTCTTCCTTGTGTTTGCTCCATCATCACTCTTAACCGGCTTGGTTTTTGACTGAGATATGTTGCCTACTCCCTGTTTGATTGGGTTGTCGATTGGACATCTTGATTTTAAGCATTTCCTGCAATTAGCTAATAGTTGAAATGGCTTACTTTTTCCTTTTTTTTTTTTATTTACAGATTTTATATAACATTGAATGTGTAACACTGTCTACTGATTTACAAATGACATTGTAACAAATATGTAATTTCTAATATTATATTTCTAATACATAAGTGGCAATGTCATGTTGCTGGTATGCTCTTAAGACAATTTCGAATTGCACTAGAGTAAATGCGCTAAACTTTTAGGAAAATATTGCAGAATACAAAGTGTTGATTTAAATGGAGGAAATCCCTACACGTCCAATGGCTTACACAGGTTGAGGCACTTGTTTTGGGGGATTAACATGGATAGCCTTGATCATATCATCAGATTATCTGCAGTGAGAAGGATTTCCAAGGCGGACCATCAACAGCAGGTGACTTCACGTAATAATTGCACGTAAAACTAGACAGAATAAGAAATGAAAAGTATGCTTTTGCTAAGTCAGCTATTTAAATTGAGGTAACTAGATACCCCCAGTGGTTGTCTTGCTGATAAATGTAGTTATTTTGGTAATCAAGTAGGCTTAACAACCACTAGTTAAAAAGCTGGCATTGGTCACACTTTAATGTAATCGTATTGTTAGATACATGGAAATGCTCTCAACACCAGTCACTTGCTTGTAACTTTAACTTTCAAACAGGAAAAAATGTTTTGAGTTGGCTTCGAACCTCCCTTCTATTCTCCTCCAGTTGGCGAGTCTTTAGCTATAGCATGTCACCACCCTTCATTCTCTGGGATTTTTCCTCAACTCCTCCCTCCTGTTCCAAAAAGCACTTTTCACTGCCTACACCCAGCCCGTAAACCGTTGTTTTGTAATCTGTCCCTGCTATCGCCAAAGCAGTGATCTTACTCTACACAGACTGTACAGGGATGCAATTCTTCGTCCGTGAAATGTTGAAACAGGTCATGGTACTAGGTGTTCTTTCTCTGTGAGGTCTCCTCGCACCCATCTTCCCACAGTACAGTATCAGGATTGATTGTCTTTGCCATCTCAGACCACAGGTTGAGAAACTACATTCCAATAACCTAAGAGAAGTGTAGTTTCCTCCTCATGTCCACTCTAATTACACTGGAGGACATTCTTTATCTGCTTGGAGGAGCAAAGCTATGCCCTTCCTTGATGAACTGAAAAGATTGGGTTGATTTCCTATAGGTCTAATTACTTTTCCATCTCTGTCACTCCAGGATGTCTGCCAGTAATGTAAGTCATCTTTATCTTCCCTAGCTAGGTTTAGTTTTGCATCCCGCCAGTTAATGTGCTAAAGTGCCTTTCCCTACACATAACATGCCCTATGTTATCCAGGCTCCCAGTGATCCATGTTCCCTGATCCGTGCCCTTTGCCGTTCCTCTGCTAGGTGTCATACCTCAGCTTGGTTCACGTCTCTCGTCAGCCTTAGGTCTGTTTTCCCCCATGTTAGTAGCAGGTAGTCCCAACTCTGTGTTCCCCATTCATGGGTTTTCAATGATGTTCTTCTTCAACATACCTCCCATCTGTGCAAGCTTATTTGTGACCTTATCCTGTTTGACATATTCATCATTAGAACATTTGTAGATCATTAAAGCCCTGAATGCTGCAAACTCTTCGAAGCACTATTGATAGGTGTAGCTGTAGGTCCTGTTAAAATCCCCTATTTAAACCTACACGTCTCAAGCCATAAGAAATACAATTGTATGCATCCCTCGGATTGGCTCTTCTTCTAACCACTCTGGGCTATCTCGCCTAGTGGATGGTTACACCCAGTAGGGTCAATAAGCATGTTCAAGCCGGTGGCAAATTTACTCGCCTGACTTATCTAACTATATAACCATCCCTGTCTCCTGCCCGGGTTCCTCCTTAACTACACCCAAACAAGTAGCGGTATTCAGGTATGACCAAACCGATCCACTACATATCTACTCTCATGATCTTAGTGCTCTTGGTAAATGACAGGTAAGTGATTAGCGAGTGTTTCCCTGCAAGGACAATGTTTAACAATATGATCAACAATTTGACAATTAAAAGATAGAGCAAAGAGGAAGAAACCTTAATAAGATGTTCACTTACCGACACGTATCACATTACCATATCAGGAGGAGAAATAAGTGAATGTCTAGAATTTAGACTTTAATTACATTTTATTGTGCTTTTTGCAAGTGTTTTATTAAATGGAATGGGATAACATAGACAAGCAACAGCTCGATGAAATAGCGATCAGTCAATCTTATAAATTGAGTACATTAAAGAGTAAATGGCAATTGGATTGAAAATGATAAAGATAAAATATTTGCTGTTGCAGATTATTGTAATGATTGAAATTTAGAGAAGAGAATAGCAGCTTGAATGATCAGCCCATGCATTCTCTTTCTACCCACTGAGCTGTTATAGACCAAGTAGACATTTTAAAGTGCCTGAGACCCAGGAGCAAGGAGAGGAGTCGTTTAGACCTGAATCCAATTCTTGGCTACAATCTGGTGAGTTCATGGAGATGACAGCCTTCTCAGACCATCCTTGCAAATAGTCCAAATTTCGGCCTTTAATTTGTGCTTGCCTTGACTGCTCTGCTTAAGATTCTCCTGTGTGGGCTTATAAATACCAAAGATAACTACTTATCCTGCTCGAAGAAATGCATTTTAAGATGATCTTTGTTTTTCCTCTATATTACTTAGAATATGTCTAAATTTACCTTTATTTGTCCCAATGTTCAGACAAGTAATATTCTGCACTCAGTTCACCCGTCTAACAGTAATTGCACATTTTTATAACCATCTGTATATCTGTCCTTAGTGTTCTAGACCAAAGGCTTTTAACAAGATATCCGCTTTGTAATTTCTAAAACGTATTATCAGTTTCCTCAAGTGGCTAGATTAACAGATTTCATAATTGGTATATCCCTGAAAGGCCCCATTCTCCTTCGTTGTACAAGAAATCCCCCTGATTGAACCCTTCAAATAAATATGACGTTATTCCCACAGTATTTTTAGTGAAAAGAAAAGCTCACTTAAGTAATTAAAATATGAACTATTAGATTAGATTAGATAAAATATAATATATATATATATACACATATATATATATATCCTAATGTCAATTCACATGCACCACATTTGGAAGATATTAAACAGTTAGAAAGTAATGTCATAAAAACTGTGTTTTACGTGAAAAACCTCCCCCTAGTGAGAAAGAAATTAACAATTTAAGTAAGCCATAATATTAACAAGATAGATCTCCTCCAGTTGATTCATATACACCAAATTCGGACTAAATTAAAACCAACGCTTGCCAAATTATGGCTGAAAACATTTGGAGATAAAGTTCTCCCTATTGTTTGAAACATAGAACAGACCCTTCGCAAAATCAATCCAGTTCTTTCTCTCACTAAAATCTATCTGGGTACAGCATTTTTAAATATTCACAATATCCCAGACTTTTCGGGGATAAATAAGTGGGGGGATATTGCACCCTGTTACAATTCCCTAATAGGGTATCTGTAGCTCAGGAGGTAGAGCAGTCATCCACCAATTGGAGGGTCGGCAAATTAATCCTAAATTTGCAGTCTGCAGTCTAAATGTCTTAAGCTCAATTAGCAAGACCCTGAACCCCAATTTGCACCCTTCAAGCAGCTAGCCCCTATTCTTCGTGGATGGGTCAAATGCAGATCCTAATTTCACTGCTTTGCACTGCGTCTACTGTATGTCAGCAATACATATACACAATATTATGTTTGTACTTGTTCAGCAGTGATTCCGTGTAACTTGATGCTGGGCTGCAGAAACTTGAGCATTGTTCATGCATGATTCATACAGCAAAAGCTTTCTGTGATGAATGCCACAGTATATTGTATCCTGCATGAAAATTACTATAGGAGGAACACAGTTCAGTCGGTGAAGGTATGCTCTAGGTTAACTGTGGAGAAACTTTGATGAGACTCCATTTTCAGAATACTAATAGCTATCAAAACAGCCTGACTTCCACTAGCTATAGTAAAATTTTTAGGTCTGTATATTTTTCATATTATAAAATTATACAGACCTAATTTTAGGTAAAAGGTAAAAGTCAGTTTCCTATCAAATGTGTAGATGAATGAGTAGAAGAAATTGAATGGAAGACCATACTCAGCCCAAGTTAGCTGGCTAAGAATTATTCCCAACTCCCTGAGCTTTTCATCAGATGTGAAATCTATAATAAACTCACTTTATAATCAGGCCAGGTGTGGTCACCTCTATTTCAGGGTCCTTTAATTAAGTGTCTACGTGGAATATAGGAAGGAAAGGACTGTGGCTTTTATCAGCAGATCCAAAGATAGCTTATCTCCCTTGTCTGCACTTTTTGCTCTTCTCCCACTTCTGACTTTTTCCTTAGGTTCTCCCTCTTGAAGGTTTTATTCTCCAAAGACATTGCCACCAGAACCTTTTAATAACCCTAAAGCAATTTACAGGGATTTGAGCTCAACTCATCTCCAGGTGTAGCTCCTCACAGGGCCAATAACAATAGCAGTAACCCCCTTATTCGCTCAACTTAAAGTATTGATTTTACAGTGAGGCCAATAGGGGTGAGAGGGTCATCTCTGTCCTATTTAAGACACCCTCTGTCCACTGTATGTAATTAACTGCACCGCCATCAATTTAAGTGTCTCACTGGGGCGGTGATACATTCAATTCAGAGAACTAAAAGGGAAAATACATTTAATTTTGAAAAGTTTCATATTTATGACACATAATAAATAATAATTTGTTACAGTGGGACATGAATAGTAGGGATTAACTAGTACACTGTTGTCTGTATTGGTAGTCAGACTGAATTTACAGATCGGCGGCATCTGAGTCAGGGAATTTTTTCAAAACATAACAAAACAAAACAAATGAATGAATAAATTGGACTTCATTGCCCAATCAGGATCTTCATCACAACTGACACACTTTAACCCACACGTGTCTGACACTTGTAAAAAGAAAAGGACATTATGTCTCTCTAATTGATAAGGATCAATTACTCTTCATAATCACAAAAGCAAGTAATCTGTGAAGACCAAGCCCTAGTCCTATGAAAGAAAATGCAGACGTTCACAAACCTAAACTAAATCAAACCCAACCCCAACCATGGGTTATATATTTCTTGGTAAGCAGCTAAGGAATATAATAAATCTGTTGTAAATAAATTATTTTTATTATTATAGAATTATATAATATGATATTATATTGTATTAGTATTTCTAAGCTAATCCAGTAATAAAGGAGAGGCAATAAAGGAGAAAATATGATTTTCATCCTTGCCCGGTATATTGACTATCATAAAGATTACATGAAATGCACAAATGAAAGCTTTATTTTGATAGAAACTTTTAAAGAGAAGTTACAAAGTGCTTCATTCAAAACGAGTGAAGTTAAGAATGAAGATTCAAGATCAGAAGCTAAAAGTAATGATTTTAATTTTGCTAAATCTCTTTGATGAGGGTAGCAGAATCAAACCACGTATTTGAAATTGTGATCAAATTTCAGGTGAGGGTGAAATGTGAGATTTCCTACATACAGTTTCAGAAGGTTTAATTTGTAATATTTTTATAGGGCATGCAAAGTTCTGTTTTGTTAGAGCTGAGTTGTAATTAGATAAGTAACATTAATTTCTTTATAGCGGCTAAGTATTCATGAAGAAACTTGGTGTAATTATATGGATTTATGGAAAACAATTGGGTAAGGTCTATGCAACAAATGGATGCTAACCCATTCATATTGGCTGATTATTTGGCCATTGGGAAAGATAAAAGGAACAGAATTAACGACTTAACCTTGAGCCCCATCATTGTAACGGAAAAGAAAATGATACATTTATGTCATTGAGACCAAAAATATCTGACTATCAAACATAAGATTGACCTCTGCTTGACTTTTCCTAAGATAGTAACACATCTATGTAATCTATTTATAAGAGACTATCAATGGTATCAAATGCACTACTTAGACTATATAGGACCAAAATAAATCTTTCCCTTTTATCAGCCTGTAAAAGGATGTAATTTGTGTCTCTTAACAGAGCTGTCTCTGTGCTGTGCTTATGGTGAAAGCCAGATTTAAATTTGTCAACGTTTTACTATCAATAACTTGAATGAGTCGATCAGGAGATAAATGTTATTTTGGAAATGGGCCTGAAATTGTTCATAACTCATTGAATGAGACCAGGTATTTTTACCTTTTTTCGACACAGGTAATGTTCATTTGGTCAGGGAAACAGTGAGAAACAATTTTAAAAAATTTCAGCATAGCAGGGGCAATTGAAGCACGCACTAAAAAAATTAG
This sequence comes from Lophius piscatorius, assembly GCA_009660295.1. NCBI lineage: Eukaryota > Metazoa > Chordata > Actinopteri > Lophiiformes > Lophiidae > Lophius > Lophius piscatorius. The sequence continues at coordinate 40,818 of VRLP01004722.1, forward strand.
ATCTATGCTGTCGGCACCGAAAGCAAGTGTTTATCCCCGAAAGCTCCCAATCCCTTGCGTTGTACAAGCAAAACCCCTGACTAAACTCCTCAAATTTAATGTAATTTATGTCAATCACAATTTTTTTGTAAAAAGCTCCACCTAATGAGTATAGAATGTACTATTACATTATAACACAATGTATAATAGATAGACCTCCTTGAGTCAATTCATATGCACCAAATTTGGATGGGACCAATAGTTGGTGTCGGTGATAAAACTTCCTCTAGCGTCAGAATTATAGAATCAACCCAGTTCCTTCTCATACTAAGGTCTATTTAGGTATACATTTGGAAATGGTCTGTGACATATTTTTTAGTTATGTATGGAAAATAGTGCTTTTTATAAAAAATTAAAAAATTCTCCTTAGAGAGTAAAATATGAAGTACTAGATTAAAATAGGATATTTACAAGATGGACCTCCATAAGTTCATTCATATTCACCAAATGTAGACTTAAACGGGATAATGGTTGAGAAGTAATGGCCTGACAATTTTGAAGTTAAAGCTCCCCCTACTTTTAAGAAATATGCAATCAAACTTTCCCCAAAACCATCCAGTTTGTTCCTCACACTAAATTCCATTTGGGTCTAAAATTTTAAAAGGATCCATGATATAGTTTTCGAGTTATCGCATTAACACGAAGGATTTTTTGCAGTGATGACGATTCCATAATATCCACCAGGATCCATTATATCCCTGACCTTTCGGACTACCATATCTATCAGCTACAGGAGGACAGAAACGGATGGGCAATTGTCTGTCAGAGGTTTCTTCAATGTGATTGGGGTAAATATAGTTAAACAATTTGGAACAGGGTTTGACTAATCAGAGGGGACCACAATATTGGCTTTGATGCTGGATACTTTTGTGACAAAGAATTACAAATTGATTGCGTACCCACTCGTGAAGTTGGACTGAGTCAGGAGACCAATGACGGAGCCTCTCACAACCGAGAGACACCTCTGGCCACCTTTCATGAAAATGAGACCCACCTGTATCCACTGGCAAAGACGAAAAAACTATGGTGGGACACTGGGAAACAAAATCAGTTGCACTGGGGCGCAGATAGTCTGAAGAACTGTTTAGTCTCTGGTATACAGGGAAAAGTATTCACTGTTCACAAGAGGATGGAGCTAGGCAACGGGGAGGCTTGGCGCCACTTTCACTTATATCTGGAGTCCGGTTTACTGCTGTTCCACAGAAAGGAAAATTGTTCACAATCAACACCTGCCTGGTGGTGCTCTGCTTTGGCTTAGGAAAAGTTGAGGTGGAGGAGAGGGAGAGAGCTCTATCTGCCTTCCCCTTGCCAAATTTCACACACTGTATCTTTAAAATCATGCAGTTAATTGTCCATTATGTCTAAATGTTCCATTCTGTGAGCCCAGTTGGTATTGTTATGGATTCAGTAGGGACAAGATGGTTGACCGACATGCAGACACCAAGTGGAGGCAGAGCAGGTGCCGTTTTAGTGATTTAATAATTTAAAAAAAAGAAATGAAAAGCAGAACCCGAAATCCAAAGCCCAAAAGTAATATCCATGGACAGACGGGTGTCAAAAACCATGAAGCAGTCAAACAATACTGCATTCTAAAGAAAACACTGGGAAAATAAACAGGGAACACTGGGGAAACTTACTTTGAGGAAAACAATAGGAAAGGACAGGAACACCGTAGAGGTACGGCTGCGACTTCAATAGAATACAGAAGAATTAGAATAGAATTTCTTTATTGTCATTGCACAGAAGTACACTATATGTTTGACAGGAACACTATAACTGGCAAATGTGTAAAGGGGAGCACAGAGTACACTAACAGAATATCAAGACCGAAAGACACAGCTGGAGGGAAACACAGCTGAACATGACAGACAATCACAAAGAAGGAGAATTAAAAGGCAAAGACAGCATCAAATATGGAAGAGGTGAATGACGAGAACACTGGGCGATGGAAATTACATCACTTGGGAAAAAAATGGAGAAAACTGAAAAAACATTAATGCAAATCAGATCACAAAGGGACAATTAAACAAAGTGTAAAGGTAACTGAACAACATGGAGCGACACTCTTTCAAAATGAAATAGATAAGCGTTAAACAGTATCAGCGTCCAGTATCAGTCTGGACGCTGAAGGGAGAGGACGCTGGCGTTGTCTGTTCGCCGCTTTTCCATCAGAGTTCTACAGCCTGCAATACTATTTACCGACAAGTATACCTTTTATTGTTGCTCACCGGCAAACCTTTTGGATATATATTCGTATTTGTATATGTTATTCTGTATTTGTATTTGTATTTGTAAGAATTCTACTGAGTCTGGTGACGGTCTGCCTACCCGTTGCTGCAAGTGTACCATCACCCGGAGACTTCTGTATCTGTTTGTTTCATAGTTTATGTCCGTTTCTGTTTGTTCATCGTTGATATCAGTTTGTTTATCCGTCTTGTTCATCACTGCCCCTGTGACACTTTCACCAAAAGCCGCTGTTGATCACTTTCTGTGTTTGATAGCTTTTTTTCTCTGCATCATTTCCATGAAAATAACGGCTACTAACGGGCTAGTCTCCACGACTGGCATGATGATGAATTATTCCGTCACCCAACTGATGAAATTCAACAACTACAACACTCCGTTGTGCATATCGGTTATTAAACAACTTGGACTCCTTCGCCGGCCCCGTTACATTCACAGAAGTTGCCGTTCTAAGTTTGTTTACTCCCGCTCCCGCTCCGATAACACCATTCCGTCCTTTTGGTCTGACGTGCGCACTGTTGCGTCTCTGGCGCGTCATCAGAATGCTGTCGCTTTTCCCATTAGTGTCGCTGGACTTTCCTCGATAAAATCATCCCCTGTGCGGGTTAGAAAACGTGGAGTGGATTTCAGTCTTCTTCGGCCAATACAGAGACTCACTGCTCCATTTAGTATTAAAATCGAACTCTTTAATACACAATCTCTCACAAACAAATCATGCCTCATACATGACCACCTTCTGGAGAAGTGTCTGGACGTTATGTGCCTTACAGAAACCTGGCAACAACCGGATGATTTTCCTGTCCTAAATTAGACCTGTCCCGCCGGTTACTGTTACCTCCAGAAAGCCCGCAGCACTGGTCGTGGTGGTGGTCTGTCTGTCATCTACCGCAGTGATTTGGACTTGTCTCCACTGCCGTTGCCAGAGATCTCTTCTTTTGAATGCCTGGCATTTAATTGTAAACCCCCTTTCTCCATGACCATACTTCTAATCTACCGGCCACCCAAACAAAACCCAGCCTTCATCTCTGAGATGTACAACCTTTTGTCGACATTTTACACAACCTCTGCCAATATTTGAGTACTTGGAGATATGAACATTCATGTCAACTCCCCTGCATGTCGTTTTGCTTCCGAATTTCTCCAACTACTGGATTGTTTAAATCTCAGGCAACTTTTCGATGTCCCCACCAACACCATGGGGCAAACTCTGGATCTTGTTATCACTGACTCTGCTCCTCTCAGCAATATTCTTGTGTACGATCTGAGTGTGTCCGACCACAAGGCCGTCTCCATGGAATTGTCGCTTGTGTCCTCCCTCACTAAGCCCAAACGTAAAATCTACTTCAGGAATTTGAAAAACATCAACCCAGAAACCATGAGAGTCGACCTCCAGCATCTTCTTTCTACCAACTTTGTATCAGCCAATGACTCAGTACATTTCTACAATAAATCCCTGAGTAGCATCCTGGATCGTCACGCCCCTGTAAAAACTAGAACAGTCACCTTCTCCCGCTCAGCCCCCTGGTTCACCAGCGAGCTACGGGAAATGAAGGCAGCTGGGCGTGTCCTTGAGCGGCGTTACAAGGCTTCAGGTCTCACTGTCCACAAGCTGGCCTTTCGGGAACACCAAAAGGCCTACTCAAAGTCCCTTAGAGAGGCTCGGTCACTGTTCTACTCCAATATTATCAAAACCAGTCCTGGAAATTCTAAGCAGCTGTTTTCTATTATCAATCATCTTCTTAAACCACAAACTCCCCCACTTACAGAAATGACAGAAGAGCACTGTAATAATTTCATGGCTTTCTTCAAATCAAAAATTTTCTCAATCCGTTCTGTCCTTTCTTGTTCCTCCTCTCTACCTATTCAGTCTGCTTACTCACAGTTTGAGATCTCCCAGCCTCTAAAGTGTTTCCCAGAAATCTCACAGCAGGAGGTTGAGCTTATCATCAGGACGATGAAGCCTTCCACCTGTGCCCTGGACCCCTTTCCTACAGCCCTAGTGAAAACTAACATCTCTTCCATCAGTCCCCTGATCACCGCTGTAATAAACCAATCCCTCCAGGCCGGCTTTGTTCCATCTGC